>SNQJ01S0155927.1:0-10854 GCA_010110895.2 Picea sitchensis | reverse complement strand
TACTATTATATCAGGTGAATCTAACATGTATCACTACACTATGCATAAATCACATCAATAACATAACAACTATAATGCACAAAGAAACCACAGCAAATGATATATGTGGTTCACCCCAATGCGGGGCTACGTCCACCAAATCCTCTCTTCTTTATTCTCTTCCTTCAATCTTCTACAGGCATAGAGCCACAAGAACCCACTTTGCATAGGACAATAGACTTGCGTGCACCTCACCGGATCCTCCTTCCCCGAGTCAGGTCACAACACAAAGCCTCTTTACAATCACTTGCACTTATCTCTACAAGTTCTCATTCACATAGTATGCACAAATATAACTCAATCACATAGATCCAACTACTTACATCACTTTCACTTAGCACAATATAGCACTTAGCACCACATTCCCCCCTAATTACATCGCCTAGCTTTCTATTTATACATTACAAAAGGGGCCAAGGCATGGGTAAACCCATGGGTAGACATCCCATACCTGTTACATAAACCCTAAACCAAAAAATGCCCTAAGAAGGGGCCAATATCCTACGATATTCGCTTCACCTTGCACTTCGCCTTCGACCAGCCTGTCAAAGTCCCAAAATTTGTCAAACGTGACCAAGGTTCTCCAAAACTTGGTCAAGGGACAACAACGACCCATATCACTTCTCGATGATGCATAAATACCAGATAGTCCCGTAGAGTTCATATTGCACCTTTTGCAAGTCAGTAGGCCACGACGACAAAGATTTTAGAACTATGGAGTTGATCCGAGAAAGGACATCAGACACATATAGAGTGCAGGAAGAAATGATGACTTGGCAAGCCACACCACAGTTTAATCAAGTTCCATCTCCATACAACACTGTGCAACAACAATATAATACTATGCAACAACCATATAATAACATGCATCTGTAGTACAACATGACACAACCTCAGTACAATACCACAAAATATAGTTAGGCACCTTAGTATAACGCACCGAGAGGAGACCAAGCAAGCTACAGAGGTCAAGGATGAGTTAGAGGGGGTTTTGGATGGGGTAGAGGACTAGTGGTATGTCACAATTTTCAATGACCAAGACATTATGCAAGAGAATGCCCTCTTCCACCACCAACTTGTATGTATTTTCACACATCGGACCATGATACAGAGGAATGTCCGACACTAATAGTAAATATCTAGGAAAAGAGAAACCAGAACAACTAGAATGTTCAGTGGATCTCATTCGAAGTAAGGGATGAAGGACATAATATCAACATAGTTACTCGCAGAGGAGCTAAAATATGGGATGATGTTGTTCGACAAGAGCCAACACAAAATCAATGGGTGAAGAAGAACATCGAACCAAGGAAGCAATTCGACATGCAGAAGGAGAAGGAGATATTTAAGGAAGCCATAAAAGAATTCTAGAAGGAGGACATTGCGACGACTTCAATTGCACAACAAATTAAGGAAGCACAAGAATACAAAATGCCTTTGTTATTGGATCATACCAATGAGATACATTCCATGGGACAAGTAAGTACAATTAAAGGATTTTTGAAATCATGTGTAAAAGTATTAAATGATCCATCATCTGTGAAAATATTGCAAAACATACTAGAAAAATGTAGTATGGAGACAAAAGGAAAACTAGAACCAAAAAAAGTCAATCACCTTCATACTAGGAGAAGAACAAGTAGGGAGTTCAGACTGAATGCAAATATTGGAGACTTCAACATGGGAGACATCATACTAGATTTGGGATCCGAGGTCAATGTATTACCAAAGAAGACATGAAAATGCATGGGAGATCCCACATTAGGATATTCACCAGTTCAACTACAACTATCAAACCAACATAGAGTCCTACCAATCGGTAGACTGAAAGGAGTGATAGTAGACCTGGACGGAGTGGACACTAAAGCATATTTTGAAGTCATTGAAATAGTGGAAGACACAACACCATACCCAACGTTTCTTGGTTTGGACTGGGAATTTGACAACCAGGCCATAATCAATTTGAACACCAGAAATATGACATTTGAGTCAGGAGAATACAGGGTTATTGTGCCATTAGATCCATCAAAAGGGGATAGGTTTGTAGAACCTACTTGTTTGGACTTAGAGGAAATCGACCAGTTGTATAGAAAAACTGCGCACGATGAGGATTACATAAACCCAACTGCATACATAATACTCCATTGGTAGAGCATTACTTCATGTGAAACTGACTCAGAAACTAGTTTATACAACTAACAACAAAGACTACACAAAGTGTCCACGAGAAGATGTGCAATAATAGACCACGCAGTAAGATGGATAAGCATGAAAATAAGGGAACTACCCATTTTCCATGGAGTAAACGATTTGGAAACATTCTTGGCACAGTATGAAGAAGAAGTTTTAGAGGATCAGAGACTGTTAGCAATTTATATAGCACTCAAGGCCACACCAGCAAGATGGTGGGGTGCACACAAATATATAATCACATATTGGTACCAATGTAAGTGGTTACTACATGTAAGGTATGGCGCAGAACATAAAAACAATAAGTAGAAAAAGTATGATGGATAAGGGGCACCAGTGGACACTTGGAGGAGTGCATAACACTTTGTAAATTAACACCCCTAGAGGAATGGCCTCACCATTTCATACACACTCTAGAGGGCATACCAGTAAATTGGTATACAGACCAGGAATTGCATAAAGGAACTATGACCTGGATGACATTGCAACAGAATTTTATAGTCACTTTCTCATTTGAACATGAGAACCCAAACATAGATGCAGCTCTCAAACAGATAAGAGGAGTGATATTCATTGAAGGACTAGGATTCAAACAGATAACAAACGAACAACATCGGAACAAACTAACAATTAAGGAACTATTGTCATGTTACCATGTGAAAGAGGAAGCACTAGATGAAGACGATCCACCCGATATTCAGATAGAAGAAGAAGAAGGAGAAAGAGAAGTGGAGGGAACACTTATTGAATCAGAAAACATTGTCACGCTGATCAAGGTAAAGAGAGTCAACATTGGGACACTCGAGAATCTCAAGATGGCTATCATCAGAGACTACTGGGATGCAAAAATGGTAGAAATCATAACATAGTTATTGCGTGAATACAACGACTTGTTTCCCACAACATTACAGAGATGAAGGGTATAGCAGGAGAGATAGAAGAAATGAAGATACCACTCAGACCGGAAGCGAGATCGATCAAAAAATGACCATATATATTGAATCTGATATATAAGAAGAAAGTTAAAGTTGAGATCAACAGGATGCTCGAAGCCAGAATCATAGAACCGACCGAAGAATCAGAATGGATAAGCCTGATGGTAGTTCAGGACAAGAAATAAGGAGGGATCAGGATATGTATCGACTTGAGGAAGTTGAGTGATGCATGTCTACATGGCCCATTCCCTACACCATTCACAGATGAAGTGCTAGAGAACGTAGGAGGACAAAAAGATTACTCATTCACTGATGGATTCTTAGGCTACCATCATATCAAGATAGCACAGGAAGACATATACAAGACTACATTTGCGACATAATGAGGTTCCTACCTGTAAATAGTCATGCCGTTTGGACTAAAGAATGCACCCACACTATTTTCCAGAGTAGTCATTGCTGCGTTTAAGGAATTCATCCACGAGTTTCTTGAAGTATACCTGGATGACTGGATAGTCTATAGTTTGTTGAAAGAACATGTAGAAGTCTTACAACTGATGTTAGAAAGATGTAGATAGTGCTAGATATTAGTGAACATAAATAAATGCATATTTGAAACACTGTTTGGGATACTATTGGGCCATATAGTATGAAAAAAAGGTTTACTCATAGATCCTGCAAAGATCGTAGTAGTTGTTAACTTACCAACACCAAAAACAGTCTGTCATCTAAGAGCGACGTTGGGACACACAGGATACTACAGGAAATTTAATAAAGGGTATGTGCAGATTACTGCACCAATGGAAAAGATGTTAAGAAAGGATACAAAGTTTCATTGGAACAACGAGTTCCAACATGGTCTAGATACCCTGAAGGAAAAAATGGTCACCGAGCCGATACTAGTATTTCCATACTGGGAGAAGACATTCCACGTGAATGCAGATGCATCAACCATAGCATTTGGAGCTATCTTGGCACAACCAGGAGAGGGGGATTTGGATCACCCCATAGAATTTGTGAGCAGAAAGCTATTAGAATCAAAATAGAACTACAAAACTACAGAACGTGAAGGCCTAGCTATGGTCTACGCACTACATAAATTCAGACATTATTTATTGGGGAAACACTTTAAGATGTTCACAGATCACTCAACCCTGAAATACCTAGTCAACAAGCCAGTGTTGGGGGGAAGAATTTGACTTTGAATTAATAGTCAATCGAAGAAAAATGAATGCAGGACTTGACCACCTATCAAGAGTCAGAAATGGAGATGAACCTACAAATTTAGAAGACACCTTTCTGGATGCACAACTATTTTCAGTCCAGATCACTGACGATTACTTTGCAGATATTATTTAGTACTTGAGCACAGGTACTGTGCCACAAGAATATAACACTGTGCAGAAGAAAAACCTGGTAATCTGGGTTGCCGACTATCAACTGATTGCAAGACACTTATACGAAATGGGCACATATAGTATCTTGCGAAGGTACATTTTAGAGAACGAAAGACCAAGAGTCTTAGCAGAAGCCCACAAGGGAATAGAAGGAGGGAATTATGCAGAAAATGCTACCATGCAAAAAGTATTTCCTGCAGGACTATGGTGGTTGATGTTTCATTGAGACTCGAAGGAGTATTTTCAAAGATGCGTTGTCTGGTAAAGGGTCAGTAAACCCAACAAAAGGGACGATATGCCACTACGACCACAAGTAACATTATAGGCCTTCGATAAGTGGGAAATAGAATTTGTGGGACCAATCAACCCACTAACAAAAATAATAGGATCAAGGTACATTATCACCACGACAGAGTACCTAACAATATGGGAAGAAGCCACACCAGTGAAAGATTGCAGCGCATAAAAAACAACACACTTTTTTTTTAAGAAGTAATCACTAGATTTGGATGCCCAAGAGTTTTGATGAGTGACCAAGACATGCACTTTATCAACAACACTATCAACACTATCGTTGAAGAGTTTGAATTCCATCATCATAAGATCACACCATATCACCCATAGGAAAATGGCACAGTGGAAGCTTTCAACAAAATCTTGGAGAATGCACTAACAAAGATCTATAACGTCAATAGGGATGACTGGGACCTCAAAGTAACAGTAGTATTATGGGCCTATAGGACTACGTGCAAAAATTTTACATGCCACACGCCAAGAAACAGTAGTACCACTAGAATTCTTAGTACCAATATTGCGCATAGCAACAATCACACATATGACAGAACAAGGCACAATACAGGAGAGACTAAATCAACTAATGACCATGGAGGAAGATCGAATTTTAGAAGGATTCCACCAACGACTTCAGAAAGAAAGGGACAAAGCTTGGCATGATAGACACATTAAGAAGAAAACTTTCACGGAAGGCAATTTAGTACTAATGTATGACAACAAATCGTTTCAGCACCCAGGCAAGCTCAGGATGCATTGTTTAGGACCATACGAAGTAAAACCTGTCATAGATGGAGGAGTTTTACAAATGAAATAGTTATCAGGCATAGAACTTAGAGGGATGATCAATGGGAATTGACTAAAGATGTACAAGGACAGTCGACCACCCACCGTGTAGTAAAAAAAAATAAAAATGTGTGCTAAACAATACCAACAGAGGAAAAGTGCACCGAAAGAGAACGCACACTTAGGAATACAAACTCAACGAGGAGAAGGAAAATGCCCATATACAAAGGAAAACGAGAGGGAAACAGAAATACGATAAAATCAATACGAAGAGATGAAGTTAGGAAGAATTAAAGGACATAAAGGACCAATGGGACGCCACATTAATTGCACCAAATGGAGATGGAAAGATAGAGTAATAGAATTTATGAAACAACTGGGGGTGCATTGAACCCACATTTAAGGAAGCATGCTCGACAAGCTTCATGGGATACCCATACAACACATGGGCGTGGGAACAAAGAATCCATTTGCGACAAGAGAACATACAGAGAGTGATAGAAGCTCAGGATCACAGAGCCTCATTCTCAAAGGTCACAGAGACCATCCAAAGTCAACGAGCATTCAACATTCACCGCCATGGCACCACCAAATCAAGCAGAAGCAAGCCAGACTGCCAGAAAAACCAGGGTTCAGACCAATTCATGGGTACATTTGGAAGAAAGAGAACAACAGTCGTTGGAGATCGTCAATGTCAACGAAATCCCATCTCTAGACACATCACTGGTGAACCCTACACCTGTAGTGGAAGAAACCCAACAACCAGCACCGGAGGGCACAAACATAGATAGACCAAAAGAGGTACAAGAGAAGCAAAACCAGAATACAGAAACCCTGAAGGAGGTGCAACTAGAGAACACAGAAGCAGCTCCAAAATTCAATGGAACGACGACGAATCAAGAAGAAACAATTGAGCCAGATGAGTCACAAACTACCATATCAGACTGTTATCACTGAAATTTTGTCCGCAAATGGTTACAAGAATCTAGCAGCTTCAAATAGTTATGAGGTCACCCATGGACCAAAATTACCACAAAATCATTTCCAAAAGGTCCAAAACTATACAACCAGTGATAAAATTAAGGTGCGCTGTGACTACACAGGGTGCGCATGCACATGTGCAAACTAGAAATGCATGAAAAGCACACATGCACACGATGCACCACTGTGGTTGCTAAAAGCCGCGCACACCTGAGAACGATGCATTTATGAGATTGGTCGGCCTCCCACCCACTTTTGGTTCAGCTTCCAAGTTGATTTGACATCCAAATCTTGGCTGGATTCGACTGGGTGGCTGGTCAAAGACCTAAAAATGCCCTAAACAACCCCTTTTCACACTAAAAGATGGTTGCACAATACCTCAAAGGGATTCTATAAAACAAGGCCATGGGTGCACTACATTTTCAAGGAATTCATTTGCAAGGTTATGCTGCTACTATTCTCTTGGGGAATCCTCTTTTCTCATCAAGAGTATACTAGCATCATTACATTGGGCAATCCATCTCACCTCTTGAGTGGATTATCTTGGGATTCTTTCACCATTTCTTTCAAATTTGTAAGAAGAGCTTAGTTGTGGGGGTCCAAGAGCCCTCCCTTAGAGGAAGAAGGGACCCAAAGTCCTCTTTCTTCTTGGTGTTTTCTTTCACTAATATAATCCTTGCCATTGGTGACACGAGTCTTATTGGTTTTTAGTTCTTATGTCCTTATGCTCAATAGTTTAGTTGTTCTTTTATTTCTTAGTTTAATTCTTAGTTTGTTCTTTTATGTTTCTTTCTCTAACCCTTTCCTTTACTGTTGTCTTGCTTAGCTAACCTAACTAAGCTTGTAAGCACCTATGTTTTGCTTGTTCATATACTCTGAGTATCCCACATGCCACTTACCTCTGCTTTCTGAGTTTGTCCACTTTGTCCCGCCTCTGGCACAACTTATCCCATGTCTTGTTGTCCCCCTGACACTCGACCTAGTTGAACGGTTGCAGCCACTTATACTTCGCATATACCCCCAACCAAGGGCAGTATTGAGTCTTCATACATCTTGATTTTATCCATGTACCTCCTCAGTTCCTAACCTCACCTAGTAGATTTCATGAAGCCCTTTGCTTCTTGGAGTCGCATCCCCCTTTTTTTGTCGACATCAGAACAGTTTAGAGAAGGGCGACAGTATCTTGACTCTCATTACCTTTCCAATGAGAGGTCTTGGATGACATTGGGAGAACCAAAACTACTCCCTGCTGTCGTTGACCCAGTAACATTCGAATTCAACACTTTCTCATGTTACGGTGGGTCTTACTTTGCGACTGTTGCAGCTATTTCTTATATATTTTATGAAGCCTCTGAACTTGGATGGGATATCAATGGCTACAAAATCCATGATACTTCTTACAGGTTTCATTGCCTACTATTCAGAGTATGTTCCTCCTCAGAATTATCTTTTGCCTTTATCATGACCGCCCCCGAGGGCACTACAGTTGTTTACATCAACAAACACCATTCTTTTTTGAGTTACATGACACGAGCATGGGGCATGCCCGCCTCATTTGTACACAATTTATTTTTACACACCTTATGGAAGGTGGGGTCCTACAGGTTCCCTTCTCCCTCCAACGGGTCACTCTTAATACTCTCACTATCTCTCTCTCTTACAACTACACTCTCAGTAGAATAAACATTGATGAATTTCAGCTATACATATGCTCCTAACCTCATCCATCAGGGGGCATCTGTTATCACTAAAATTTCATCCGCAAATGGTTATAGGAATCTAGTAGCTTCAAACAGTTATGAGGTCACCCATGGACCAAAATTACCACAAAATCATTTCCAAAAGGTCCAAAACTATACAATCAGTGATAAAATTAAGGTGCATTGTGACTACACAGGGCATACGCACACATGTGCAAACCAGAAATGCACAAAAAGCACACATGCACACGATGCACGAATGTGGTCGTTAAAAGCCGTGCACACCTGAGAACAATTCATTTATGAGATTGGTCGGCCTCCCACCCACTTCTGGTTCAGCTTCCAAGTTGATTTGACATCCAAATCTCGGATGGATTCGACTGGGTGGTTGGTCAAAGACCTAAAAATTCCCTAAACAACCCCTTTTCACACTAAAAGTTGGTTGCACAATACCTCAAAGTGATGTTATAAAACAAGGCCATGGGTGCATTACATTTTCAAGGAATTCATTTGCAAGGTTATGCTACTGCTATTCTCTTGGGGAATCCTCTTTTCTCATCAAGAGTATACTAGCATCATTACATTGGGCAATCCATCTCACCTCTTGAGTGGATTAGCTTGGGATTCTTTCACCATTTCTTTCAAAGTTGTAAGAAGAGCTTAGTTGTGGGGGTCCAAGAGCCCTCCCTTGGAGGAAGAAGGGACCCAAAGTCCTCTTTCTTCTTGGTGTTTTCTTTCACTAATATAATACTCGCCATTGGTGACATGAGTCTTATTGGTTTTTTGTTCTTATGTCCTTATGCTCAATAGTTTAGTTGTTCTTTTATTTCTTAGTTTAATTCTTAGTTTTTATTTTATGTTTCTTTCTCTAACCCTTTCCTTTATTGCTATCTTTCTTAGATAACCCAACTAAGCTTGTAAGCACCTCTGTTTTGCTCATTTAGGTGACGAAAGAGGCGCAACACAGACCATCCATCGAAAGGAATGGTAGAGGATGTCATAGGTTGGCCAGAATGGTATGCTGAAACACAATCAGAAGCCACTAGAACCTCGAGATAGCCACCATCGCCAAAGAAAGACAAGAAGTAGGTACCTAGGTCACCTCACAAGCAACCTGTTGCAACAATCATTCCACCGTGTATACCAGATGGGCTACGAGTGGGACCAGACTTTTTGGGTCATATTGACAAGCTAAAATACTTGGACCACGATGTAGTAGACACAGAAAAGTTTCCAGAATTTTCAAAGAGAGTGTACATGGAGATGGTGGGCCTAAATTCAGTTGGGGAACCGATGTATCAACCACTCTGTTGGGAAAGAAGGTTGGAGAAAACAAGAATCTTAGGTCTGTTGGATATACCACATTTTGGCAGAGGTCAGTACGCATTTGTGCGCGTCAAAGAATTGTTAGCAGTCACACATGGTGGAGACATCTGGTTGGACAAGATTGTCTCGATAAACATAGAGCTTATTGCAAGCATAACAGGATTTCCATCCCAGGGCATGGATCCAACATAGTTTTTGGACAACAAAACCAGAGAGAAAGCACTAGGATAAGAGATGAGGAAGAAGTATGGAACTGACAGGAGGACACAAGGAATTATTCTCAAGAGGATCAACGATGTCGCCACACAAATGGGCACAAAAATCTTAACCTGTAAGCTGTTGAGAAAATGTCGCAGAGAGGAAGTTCTAGTTGGGGTTATCGCAGTTGCATCCCAATGTGCCGAGGGAACCACAATGAACTAGGAACCATATCTCTTGAACTTATTCCTAGATGACTGTAAGGATGCGCAATATCTAGGAACAAAGTTTCACTATTCATGGCTAATCATTTTAATAGCCTTTATGGGATGGAGAGAACCAAGGTATGTAACTTTTTGTACCAAACCCAAGCCGAACCAAGGAGCGAGATAATTACTGTTGAAATCCACATCGAATGCTAAGCACAAAAGTATGAATGAGTCCATATTTCAAGGATACCTATGTGACCTACAGGAATCTATCTCCAACATGTGGAGGATCACACCAGAGGCTGTCGCGTGGTTTTGGGACATCACCAACTTCAAGTCCACAAAACATGTGATGTGGATACTGGCACAGAAGGATCTCGATAAACAATGGCTACAAATGCGCTATTGTATCACAGAGGGTGACATCGACATGGTCATCAATGAATGGGACGATGAGTGGAATATTCCAGTCCTCACCTAGGACTTTCAAGAAAGAAAAATAGAATAAGAGGTAGGGCAGGGAGAAACACACCCTCGGAAAATCCAATTTCCCAAGAAACGAAGGATGGGCCAAAAAAAAACAACACAGACAAATGAAGGCATAGCGAAGATGGGGACCTAGAAGGGGAAAAAGGAGAATATGCAGTCGTCCAAAGAATAGTAGAAACAGGCCGAGGCAATGCAAGGGACTGCACCAAATCTCAACTCACAGGAACCATGTGGAGTAAGAATCCAACCCTGCAGATAGGAGGCATTCACAAGAAAACGAAGGCAGGAAGAACACTACTAGAGTATACTATCA
>SNQJ01S0155925.1:16896-27477 GCA_010110895.2 Picea sitchensis | reverse complement strand
TTTTTAGATAAGTAATTTTTTTTAAATTAAATGTTTTTAAAATTTATTTTTTTCACTGTATTTTTATTTATTTTTAATTTATATTCAAAGAGATATAATATTTACATTATTTTTTAAGGTATGAGTTTAAATTGTAATTGAGGATAATATTTGGTTTTATGTATAGGATTAAGGTTAAATGTTATTTAAAAGGGTATGACCTCATTGATATAACCTCAAATATGATAGTAAGGGAGATACTATCTAAGCTGAAAATGTCTTTTGGTCATAGGTTAACAAACCAAGACCCATATGCTTTTGGCGTGAGTGAAAATATGTCCCCTTACAAACCACCAATGAATTATTTTCCCTGTGATGTGTTTTTTCTTGAACAACAATGATGAGTCAACCCACATTAGTTTATCATAACTAATGATGGTTATCCTCATTGATGATTAACAACTAAATTATGATAAGTTTTACCACTTTAAAAAAATTATATTGTAAACTAGTCATATTAATATTTTAAAAAATTTAATTTTTTAATATCATTTATTAAATTTTTATTTTTATTTGAAAAAATATAATTGTGGATTTTGTGAGGTTTGAAATATTATTGAAGAGTAAAATTATTTGTGAAAGAGAATGCTACTGCACCAATCAATTTAATTTTATTATATTTTATTTATTTAAATAAAATTTAATCAATTTTATAGTTTATTTTTTATTTTTTTTATATATAACTTTTTATTTAAATTTTAAAGAAATATAATAGTACATATTTTTTCTCCAAGAAAATTACGCATTATATAAGTTATATAATATGTTTACATATTCATAGGTCCATTACAAAATAGGCCCAACCATATCATATCGATCATTTACCTTCCATCACTAGTCTCATTCCATTACAATAGCAAAAAGTTCCAAAGAAGGACTATCCCAAAGAAGAAACATATAACAACATATCAGAAGGAGTCTTTCAAAAATAAAAGAGCCATAAATTCCCCACAATCAATAGAAAGGATCAACATGCTAAGCCATAAATATCATAACATAACATCATCCTCTAGACAGCTTCAAAAAGCGTGGCTAGTACATATGAATGTATGTGCTTGGTCCTTCTTGACCTTCCATCCATTGGAAGAAAACTATCTCTCCCGGTCGTTCCAATGAGGCCTGTTTGGATCAGAAATCAACCTCCTAGTTTTCTTCTTTGTAAACATGAGCGAAATTAATGACAGAGAACTGCTTGATGAGATCCCTAACTCTGTCTTTCCAAATGTCGATGGAAATAACCTGCAAAGAGCCAATATCATTAATCCAATCAATTATTATTTTGGAATCTCCCATGATGTGGATATTCTAAATAGATAGTCTTTGTGCCATATTAGGAATAGCCCATACACTTAGGAGTTCATCTCTCGTGCTGGTGCCCCTGCCACTGTTTAGAAGAAGCTTGTAAACAGTGTGGTCATTTATTTTTATAACCCCCCCAACACCGCTTTGATCTCTATTTCTTTGCGAAGCCCCATCGAACCAACCTAGAATTTTGTGAGATGATATACTGTGAGAACAACGCCTATTCAGATGGTTTTTCTATGGCGTAAGAAGATTGATGGAAGCCAGGGATTGGAAGAAGACCTTTTCCAAAGATGGTTCGTTAGATTCAAAAATCGCCAAGTTTCGTTCAATCCATATGTACCGACATATAAAAGATGGTAACGATGGGATTCTGAATTTCCTTCTAAACCAAAGGTCGATGCTTTCACTGACAGTGGTTCCCAGCCACCCTCCACCCAGATTATAAAGATTTGAATTTTTTTTCCAAATAGAAACAATGAAAGGGCATTGTATAAAAAGATGATAAATTGATTCTTCGTTACCTCTGTACAGGAGACATAGTCCTGGACCTTGCCAGCCGCGCTTATTGAGATTATTCCATGTGAGTAACTTGTTTTCAATAAGGAGCTACATGAACAGTTTAATCTTTAATGGGCTTCCCCATTTCCATATTCGCCTTTTCCTTCCACTTTTGTTTTTTTGCCAAATTTTAGCTACCAGTGCATTATAAACATTCCTTGTAGTTAAGATCCCAGTTTTGTCCCCACCTATGCACTTTAATTCATCCTTTGTTTCGCTCAGTGCGATTTTGACATCAATCAAGTGCTTCATGTAACTCTCCCATTCAATAGCCAGATCCCCATCTAATCCGAGATCTTCACAGGTAAGCCAATTTGTGTATAGAGAGCCTATAGTCGATGCACTTCTAGCCTGAAAAAGAAAGACTACCTAGTGTTCATTTAAATATTGAATCAGCTCCTTTGATAGAAAGGATCCCACCTCCAAACCCAAGATCACATCCTTCCCTATATTGATATCTACACAAGATCCTGGTTTCCAAGCCAGCCAGTGCACCAGAAGAGGTAAGGCATTAATAATATTTTTCCAAGTTTGTGAACCATATTGGATCACTAGTACCACTGATCTCAACCATGATATCACAAAAGTATGAGGAAAATACTTGTCTTTTAAGACACGTTGCCAAATCCCCAGTTGCATCAAACCATGCCAAAAGGATTTAGTTGCTAAGGCTTTCGAGAAGAAAAAAATATTCCTAATCCCCTAGCCACCAAATTGTTTTGATCTGGATAGTAATTCCCAACTGCAAAGGTGTATGGAAGCAGATTTTTTTGTACCCGACGAAAGGTTAGAAAAAGTTAAGTTACGGATTTTGTTCAAAAAAATTGTAGGAATGTGAGCAAGAACCAACCAGTAAATTGATTGGATTTCAAGAACAACTTTAATCAATACATATCTTCCACCCAATGATAAGTATTGATTACACTAGTGTGAAATTTTGTGTTCATATTTGGCCAACAACCAGTTCCAATCATCAACTTTATACCTATCCAACTTTATAAAAAGCCCTAAGTATTTGAAACCATCCACTAGACATGAGTTTCCAAAATGATATAAATCATTCAACCATTCTTTAAAGTCATGTTGAATCCTATGATGATGGAAGGTGGATTTGTGTGCGTTGAACTCCAGACCACTAGCACCACATAAAGAACATAAAAGTTTATGTATCTCACACCATTCATTAATATCTTCTTTGGTCATTATTATCACATCATCCACAAATAGGAGATGGATGATCCTTATCAAACGAGAGACTTTTATGCCCGACACCTTCCCCTCCAAATGACTCTTTTTTAGTGCTAGGCTCAACCCCTCCATCACAAGAATAAAAAGAAGTGGGGACAAAGGGCACCCTTGGCGAAGTCCTCTCCCACTGTTTATGAAATTTGCAGGTTCTCCATTGATCAGGATGGAAATATTAGACGAAGACACACAACCCATGATCCACTTGGACATAAGATGCCCAAAACCACAGTTTAAAAGAAACAATCTAAGGTAATCCCAGTTCGTAGAGTCGTATGCCTTTTCTAGATCCAATTTCAAAATGACTACCTGCAATTTCTTTGTTTTAATGCTATGGAGGCACTCCTGTGTTGTACCTATAGCGTCCAAGATCTGGCAGCCCTTAAGGAACCCCAGATGTTCCTTTGATAGAGCCCGGGATAGGAAAGGTCTAATTCGCCTCACAATTATCTTTGTGACAATCTTGTAAACGAGATTACATGATGCAATAGGCCGAAAATCAGAGAATGAAGATGGTCAGTTTTCTTTAGGAATTAAAGCAAGAAAAGTGGAATTTAGCGGTCTGATGACTTCGCCACAAAGTCTAGTTTCCTCAACCATCACTAGTAAATCGGTCCTAACCAGATCAATGAAGAAAAGGAAGAATTCAACTGTCCACCCATCAGGGCCCACACTCTTGTCTTTGGAAAAACCTTTTAATACCTCCACAATATCCTCCATAGTAATGACCTGTTCCAAAGTAGTGGCATCTTCCTCCTGAACTATCCTTGGATACAGTCTGATGGCCGCCAACTGATCTTGTATATTAGTCTGACCCTGATATTTTAAAAAAAATCGAAATAGGAGAAAGCTCATTTTTTAACGGCATCCTGGCTCGAGTGTACAATACCAGCCTCATCCCTTATTTCCCACAGAAATTTCTTGTTCCTCCAATAATTAGTAAAATTATGGAAAAAATTTGTGTTTTTTTCACCACTCTTTATCCAAATTGCCCTACTTTTCTACCTCCATCTCTCTTCATCCTCCAATAATAACTTGTTCTGATCCACCTCAATCTGCTTCCCATGTTGTTCTGAGTCTTCATTTGTTGTACCAACATTTTTCTGTCGGTAAAAGGTTTCCAATTCTGCTTCAATCTTTGTTAATTGTTCCTGTTCCCTTTTTAATTTTGTTTTCAACCAGGATTTAACCCTGTTTTTAAGAAGTGAAAGTTTCTCAACCAATCTTCTCTGAGAGCCAACAATTAAATCAAACTTGTTATCTAGCCATACCTCACTAGTTAAATCAGCAAAGGTTTCATCTTTTAACCATACAAGATTAAATTTAAAAGAGTACCTAGTCTTTGGAATGCCAAGGTCCAGCTGCAACAAAATAGGAGAATGGTCCGATATAAATGTTGGTTCCACCCAAGATATAAATCAAATATCTGGGCCCATCAAATCTTCATGCATAAAAAATCTGTCGAGCCTTTCTGAAATGCTTGATTCCCTAATCCTACTGTCGTGCCATGTCGGGGCCAGCTTAGCTGGTGCCACATCAACAAGCGGATAATCATCAAATATTTCTTTGAAAAAAGGAGCCAAAAGGTCCAGAATGACCATTGTGCCCCAAATATCTTGGAAGTTTAAAGTAAATTTTAAATCACCCGCCAGTATAAGATTTTTTATAGATAACAGTCCTTTGTCCGCAAGTTTTCTCCAGAAAGTCTTGCACTCCTTGCATGGACCATAGACATTAAGGAGTGATAATATCCTCTTATCAGCAACACTGGATCCTGTAAAGAGAATGTCGCCACAGGTAAGAACATGAGAGAAAACATAAAACAAGGGTCCCAAGATACCAACAAGATCCCCGAGTTTCTGACTGAACTAATGGCACGTGACATCCAGTCTGGTTTCAAAGAAAACAGAAAATCTCGAGCTCTCTCATCAGAAGTTAGTGTCTCTTGTAGAAAAAATATGTCAGGTGTAGTCTTATTTAGTAATCTCCTCATAGAGGCCAGTTTAATGGGCCCTCCTACCCCTCTAATGTTACGGGATAAAATGATCATGACTTGGCCATTGCGAGGGCTTTGATGCCTCTAAGCACCCCCCGGTTGATAGTCGAAAGAGATGAGGAAGATGGTGTCATCGAGTCAGACCCCCCTCATTTGCATGCACTCCTGGTCTTTACAGGAGACAGTTCTAGTCCCAAACCTCTAGACCATGCAAGTTTTTTTCCAGTTGTGGCCTCTGCAACCACTGGTTATGGTTCTAATGTTAATGGTTCCCTAGAAACCACTTCATTTTTTCTTAAAAAGGTCGTAATGGGAACATGGTTTTTTACCTCCCTATAGGCCGGGACTAAACCGGTAAGAATTTTATCCAATGATTGGGTACTAACCTCAGGTTCACCATAACTCGGTAGGAGGGGTGAGTCTTTCGACCACCTAGCAGCATCTATGCTAGTAGAGGGAAGAGACAGAGTAATAGTAGGACTGTTATGTTCCCGTCTTGCTTCAATAAATGCCAAAGGAGGTAGGTTTGCATCATATTTTGAGGTGTTAGCCTCCATTCCTTTGTCCCTCATCCCAGGATTTAATAGAACAACAATTCCCTTAGTAACATCAGAAAACACTGAATCTAGAATATTTCTTTCCCACGCCGACAATGAACAATATAGAGTAGGGACAAAACATCATAACTTACCCACAAAGATAGATGTCATGCCTATGGAATCGTCCAACTCCCCCGCATCCTGATAGAAGCCTTGCTCCAATGTATCCACCTTCGTAGGGTACCCATTATCGACATTTTCCTCCATTGATATCTCACCTGTGTGTACACCAAAAGGAAGCCTGCACTCTTTTTTGAGATGACCAGTTTGTCTACACCGACTGCACTGAAAAGGTACCCCAAGATAATCTGGTCTCTGTGAAATGACCATGCCTCGCCACTCTATTCTAGTTTCTCCAATTATCCCCCATGCACATCAATTTCCACAAGAATCTTGGCCATACGATGGTCGTTCAAAAGTAGTGCTTCCTCATCCAACTTAATGAAGAGACCCAACAAATTTCTAATAGCCTCTATGGCTTTTTGGTTCCATAAATGTAATGGCAACCCTGACAAAATCACCCACAGATGTTGAAAGATGAAATATCCAGATGTTGGATCTAATTTTAACCTCCAACATTTTAACATAAGGCTTTCGCCTTCAAAAACCTAGAACTTCTCTAGAATCCTTGTCGAGTCTTCAGGAGAATTAAAAACAAACCTGAACTACCCCTATGTAAATGAAGGAGCACCGGTGAGTAATCAGTCTTCAGGAGAATTAAAAACAAACCTGAACTACCCCTATGTAAATGAAGGAGCACCGGTGAGTAATCCATGATGGGTTCCCATGTGTCCTTCATCCACACCATAACTGATCTTTTATAAAAATGACGGTATGAAAGTCTACCTACCAGAATGCATAAGGCGAGTGAACAAGACTCAACTAACCTAATATCCATCCTAAGGACCATCGTATGCTTTTTTTTGGGTTTCCACACTCTAGTAGGAAACTTAGTAGAGTGTTCCTTCCCCACCCCTGCACTTCCAGGTATCTCTGAGCCGAACTTAAACTGAATCGAAAACTTTCCTCTAGACCCAGAAGAAATATTGCGGCGAGTATCGATCACACCTTCGTTGCTGCCTATGCCAAGGCCTCTCTCTGCCCTTGGAGAGAAACCATAAACCCTCTCAGAGCCTTGTGTTTACAGTGTACCAGAAGGATGGAAATGTTTTGGGAGGAGGATGAAGGATAAACATCGCTTAGGTATTTATGTGTAGGGTCGATGGAGCATTTAGTGATGCATTAAACGAGGATTTAAAATGTGGTTATGTCATATGGCATCAACCATTGATAAGAAGTTCGAATGATCCCAAGGATCTCCTACCTCCTCTCCCAATGGATGGTTGACCTCAGATTCCATAACTACCACAAGTGAAATCCTTAAAGGCCCCACAAAATATTGGTTTTAGCCATCGATCAACTGCGATGTGGTGCACCAAGTTGGAGGGGATCCAAGGTATGTCAATGGAGAAGGTTCGACAAGAATTCTCCTTACAAAAGAAATAACGAAACTCTGAAGCCTGTCAGATCAGCCAGGAAGCTAAAAACATAGAAGTGGACAAAACATAGCCTCTAAAAAATTTAAGTTATCTAAGGAGGAAAAAAACCATTCTCCAAACTAGAAACTTCTAGAGTTAGTGTCCTCCTAGCCCAAAACAGTGCCATCACCATTGACGAAGCTCCTCATGTTTTTCCCACCTCCCGGAAATTTGAAAGTTGTTCCCATAGTACATCTTGTGAGTGAATCATATTGGAGTTGTCATTATCCATCATGTTATATTTATTATTGCCAAATTATTGTGATTAAGTCATGGTACATTAGAAAGTTAAGTGAAATATTTGTATGATGAAAAATTTGGAATAATAAAATTTTGTAATATATTTGAGAAAAAGACAAAACTTTAGGATTCCTTCAAAATTTTGCTTGTTATATTTTATTTTATTCTAATTTTAATTTTTTTAAGGTTACTCCAAGCAATACATCAAATTGGTGTACGAGATCCCTTGTTTATGGGACAAGAGACTCCTTATTTATATATTTATATAAAATTAAAATAATTTTATAAAATTGAATTAATATTTTTTATTTAGATGTTTTCAATTTTAATTTTTAATTTAAAAAAAAATGTTTTATTAATTTTTTATTTAGATTTTAAAGAAATATAATATAATAATGTGTTTTTATAAGAGATTATATTGTAGTTATTACTAGTCTAGATCCATCTTAACTCTGGATCTATCTAGGGAAGAGAGGGACCAAATCTCTTAAAGTGCAAACTTTTAACCTTTCTTTGCACCTGAAGAGATTTGATCCCTCTAGATGCTTGATAAATCTGACATAAATTTTTCTTATTTTCTTATTTTTTCTTATTAGTTTTTTAATTATTATTATTATTTTAATGTTTTATTTATTATTATTTTAATATTTTATTTATTATTATGTTAATGTTTTATTTATTATTATTTTAATGTGTTATGTTATATGAGCATATCCCCCATATTAAGTTGTAGAGGGCCTCGCCGGGAAAACATTTCCCCTTTTTTCTATTACACTGAGAGACTCATTTTACGGAGTATTAGGTCAATGTGTGATTATGTATCTAAATTCAAGGTAGAGTGTCACTCTTAAATAAATAAATAAATTAATTAATTAAAGTAAATGAAAAATAAATGAAAATTGTATATGTGGGTTCTAACCTTTGAAAGCTGAATTAAAATAGATCTATACTAGTTGTAAAAGTGTTATGTCTAAGTTATAATATATTGGAAGTCAATTGAAAGTTCTAAAACTTATAAAATGAATAAAGTAAAAGATGAAAAACACTTTTTTTTATCAATATCATATTTACTAAATATAAAATTTAATTTTCATAATATTTCTAATATTAATGACCATAATTAATTGAGAAAAATAAAAAAATAAATTCCTTACCAAATTATTTTATTATAAAATTAATATAATAAAAAAATTCATTAAAATATATTTAGAAAAAAGACAGGACATTAGTGTTACTCAACATTTACTAATCCGACAAACCAGGAATCTTAGATTAGATAAAGTTTGAAATTTTTTTTAATAAGATTTTATTATTATAAAATTAATATAATATAAAATTTCATTAAAATATATTTAGAAAAAAGACGGGACATTAGTGTTACTCAACATTTACTAATCCGACAAACCAGGAATCTCAGATTAGACAAACCAGGAATCTCAGATTAGATAAAGTTTGAAAAAAAAATTAATAAGATTTTATTCTTATTACTTTTTGTTATCATTTTTTGGTTTTTAAATATTTGTATTTTATTTATTTTTAAAATTTAAAATTTTTAAAAATAATTAGTTTTTATATTTTATATTTAATTATTATTATTATTACTATTATATTAATTTAAAAAATAAAAATAAAAAAAATATCATTTAGGATGATAGTGGTTAATTTAAGATTAAAATTGGTTTATTTAACTTTAAGAAAAATAAGAAAATTGATCTATATATTTGTTTTGTTATTAAATTTTAAGAAAAATCCCATTTAACTTTCTTACATTTCTTTCTTTTACAAAATAATTTTTTTATTTATTAAACCTTTTAAAAATTAAATTTTAATTTTTTAATTTCACTTTTCATATTTTTTTTAAATGATGATGATTAATGTCTACTAAGACTAAATTAGTTTATAGAAACTTAAGAGGGTAAGTGATTAAGTAGGTGCTTAATTTCGATTCTTTAGAATTTTGTTTCTTTGCTAGAAAAGCATTAAGAGAAGCTTTCCAAGATCACCATAGTTTTGTTGAGTTAAGAGGTTATGAAGGTTGGTACTGTGACAAATATTTTGAAAATGAGATCTAATATGGGTATAGGATGGACAATCTAAGAGAAAGTGTTTTTCATCTTCAACATTCTTAGTGTGACAAAGGTGACACACTCTTTCTGGCGTTTTATGAATTTACAAATGCTTAGTTTTACTATGGAGCTCGTGAGAATTTGTTCTTATCTTAGTAATGCTTATTTTTTTCTTTACACTTGTCAAAATAGATAGATAATTTTGATCTTCTAGTTTGGGTTGATTGTACATCTTTATAATACCTTAATTTTACTTTTTTCCCTAACTCTTTATCACACCACATTTTCTCCTTAAATTTTGATTTGATGATATTTTTAATAGTATATTTATTCTGCGAAATGGTGTCTTCCATGTTTCCCTAATAGTTTAGCCAAGACCAGACATCTTTATGCCATCCTCGCTTGAGTCGATGGTGGTTACGACTTGATTTTGAAGCAATTTTAGGAAGCCTCTTGTCTTCCATGTTGTTTAACTTGTTCTTATACATTAGGTATATAGTCATAGCCGTGCTCTCAATGGGGGAGAGGCTTGTTTCTAAGACGAGGATAGGATAGGGCGTATTTCCTTTAATTTTGAGATTACAGATTATAAAATTCTTTTGTATTTTCTCTAGGATTCACGAGAGATACTACAACCCCATACTTCCCATCCATAAAGAATAACATGTGTAACAAGAGTCTTAAAGAGGAGTTTCTTCTTATCCAAAATCCAAAGATCGGCTGAATTACAATTGTTTTCAAGTCCATAATAAGCTTTCCATCTACCAATAATCATTTTCTCAATGCTATAATTCCATTTGAGCTTGTGGTGAATTTCAATTCCAAGATATTCTTATGAAGTCACTTTCTCCAAGTTGTTGTTGTCATATACAAAGGTATCATAAGTGATCTTATTGGATTTAATAATCATGACCTTAGTCTTATCAGTATTAACAATCATACCCATATTGAAGCAAAAATTCTTGAGAGTTCTTAGTTGGTTTTCAAGATCATGA
>SNQJ01S0155925.1:5102-15907 GCA_010110895.2 Picea sitchensis | reverse complement strand
ATGAATCCGAGTTTTCATTTGGACTGTGCATTGTTATAGAGCGACCTGTATTTCCCTTGAAACTTAGCTCGTAGGAGCATGACTTGTAAACGAAATTATATACCTAATATAATTTTGAGTTATTTTTTTCTTGGAAAAAAAAGTAACTTTCCAATACACCATTACTTTTTTTAATTTTTTATTTTTAAAAAAACAATACACCATTACTTAATTATAACACTTTTGTGATAAAAATGTTATGACTTAATTATAATACTTTTGTATAAAAACTTTTTATGATGAATAGTGATAACTATGTTTACTTAATTATAACACTTTTGCGATAAAAATGTTATGACTTAATTATAATACTTTTGTATAAAAACTTTTTATGATGAATAGTGATAACTATGTTTTATAAATAATTTATAGAACATTTCATTATATTTTTTTTAAATCTAAATAAAATATTAATTTATTTTTAAACATTTAAATTAATTTTATTTTAACTTAATTTTATTAAACTAAATTAATTTCATGTAAATAAATAAAATATAAAAAACTTAAATTTCTAGCTATCCCTAAGTTCTTTCTTTTCTCAAAAATATTAGGAACTTTCATTTTCTAAAAATTTCCATCATACAAATATTTCACGTAATTATGCAATATGACATAATATATAATAACAGATATTACATAATAAATAATAACAAATTTGATGATGATGACATTAAAGTGCACATTAATTATCATCATATATATCATTTAAAAATATTTAAATTAAAAAATTAAATTAATTTTGTAAAATTAATTTAATATATTATAATTAAATAAAATATAATAAAACTATTTTTTTTGAAAAATTTTAATTATTTTTTATAGATAAATTTATTTTTCAATTTTTTTTTATAGATAAGTTTACTCTTCAATAATATTGATGATGATGGTTAATGTCCACTCAGACCAGAATTGGTGTATCTGACCTTAAGAAAAACAAGAGATTACTTGGATTTCTTTCAAATGTTATATTGATGCTTGAAAAGCATTAAGAGAAATGTTCCAAGATCAATAAAGTTTTGATGACTTAGAAGGTTAGGAAGGTCAATATTGTGGAATTCTAGGAGAAAGTGTTTCTCATCTCCAACCCTCTTGGTGTCACAAAAGTGACATATTCTTTCTTGCCATGGTGTTTTAGGGATTGTCCAATGCCCAATTTCATTATGCAGTGCATGAGAATTAGTTCTTATTTTAGCAATATTGATTCTCTACTTTACGCTAGTCAAAACACAAAGATACTTTTGATCTTCAAGGTTAGGGTTAACCACCTCCTTATAATATCTTAATTTTATTTTATCCTCTAATTCCTTATCGCACCATAGATTCTCCTTAAATTTAGCTTGTACAATATTTTTAATATCATCGATATTCTGCAAAATATCTTCTCCTTTTATTCCCCAATGATTTAGCCAAGACTTGGCATCATTATGCCATCCCCACTTGAGTTGTTGGTGATTTTGGCTAGATTTTGAAGCAATTTTGGGGAGTCTCTTGTTATCCATGTTGTTTATCTTGTTCTTGTACATTAATTACCTAATCATAGTTGTTCTCTCAATGAAGGAAGGGCTTACTTCAATGAAGAGGATATGATATAGGGTGTATTGCCCTTAATTTTGAGATTCTAAATTATAAAATTCTTTTGGATCTACTCTATCTTTCTCCAGGATTCTCGAGAGATATTGCATCCCCAAACTTCACATCCATACAAGATAACGGGAGTGACAAGAGTTTCAAAGATGATTTTTTTCTTATTCCATAGCCAAATGTATGCTAATTTACAATTATTTTCAAGCCCATAATAAATTGTTCACCCTCCATTTATCATTTTCTCAATGTGATAGTTCCAATTGAGCTTGTGATGAATATCAATTCCAAGATACTTGTAGGAAGACACTTCCTCCAAGATATTATTGTCATATACAAAATTGTTGTAGGTGATCTTGTTGGATTTAATGATCATAACCTTCGTTTTGTCATTGTTCACAATCATACATGTACTAGAGAAGAAGTCCTTGAGTATTCTAAGTTGCTTACTAAGGTCATAGGGATTCCTTGTCATAAGAACAATATCATCGGCACAGAGAAGAAGGATTCTTACTATATTAGCAATAGTTGTTCCAACACAACCTGCGATTTCCAAACAATCTTCTAACTTGTCAATGTAAATGCCAAAAGGGGTAGGGGATAGAGGACAACCTTCCTTGACTCCTATATTGTAGTTAATTTCTTCTGACCAACCCTCAATGCTCATAAACTTGGCAATAACGTTCTCATACAACCTTACCGCAACATCTATAAGACCAGAGGGAACTTTTCTTATAACCTGTTCTAAAGGTTGGTCCTAGGCACAATGTCAAAAAAATTCCTAAAGTCAACAAAACAACAAAGGAAATTGGTTTTATTGTTGTGACACTCCTTTGCAATGATCCTAAGCGTGATATAATTATATATTTTTTAAATCTACATAAAAATTTAATAAATCATATTCAAAAAATCAAAATTGAAAAAACATTTTTTATTAAAATAATTAAATTGAAAAAAAAAAAAAACTTTTAAAATATTAATATGATTATTTCATAATACAAATAAATTTTGGTTGGGGGGAATCTATCGTAACTTAGTTGTCAAGAAACAATGAACTCAATCTTAGTGACTACTATCCATGAATGCGGGTTGACTCATGACAACTAATCAAGGAAAACCACACCACCTAAAATAAACTTTTGGTGACCCTTAAGGGGGAAGAATTTTACTCCTACTAGATGCCTCTGACTTGCTTCCTTACATTTAAGAAAGACAAGCTCTTATCCAATCAAAAGTAATTTTAGGTCTTACTCCAAGATCAAAAGACACTTTCAACCTAGATACTATTTGTAAAAAAGCCAATATCCCTTACTATCATTATTGAGGCTATACTATTCCTTAGTATCATTGTTGAGGCTATGAGAGTGGAATCATATACTTTTAAGTAGAACCTAACCTTAATTTTATACATAAAATCAAATACTACTTTGAATTGTAATTTAACTTTATACCCAAAAAAGAAGAAGTTAAAAACAATTATATTTTTTTTTAAATATAAATAAAAACTAATAAAAATAATATTATTTTTTTTTAAGTGCAAAAACATTAAAAAAAAATCACACTATCTCGATAAGGTTAAGTTAATTTAATTTTGTGTAGATATATAAAATATGATGAAATTAATTTCACATTCTAAAATTCTTCCTTACAAATAAATTTACTTTTAAGAATATTATAAATCGTTAGTTCATAATTTTAAATTTTCCATCATATAAATAATTCATGTATCTTATCAATGTGTACGATTTAATCTTAATAATTTAGTGATAATAAAGTATTATAAGGTATAATGATAATTTTTATATAAGGTGTTAAATTTTTTTACAAAGTGATTAAAAAAACTATGCATAAAGATGCCATCAATACGACACTTATAATTATTCCTTATCTTAATAATTATTCCTTATCTTATCAATGTGTACGATTTAATCTTAATAATTTAGTGATAATAAAGTATTATAATGTATAATGATAATTTTTATATAAGGTGTTAAATTTTTTTACAGAGTGATTAAAAAAACTATGCATAAAGATGCCATCAATATCACACTTATAATTATTCCTTTGTGAATTTGAAGGAAAATTATAATTGTTAAGTTAAAAACTAACTCAATGGATAGCAAATTAACAAATGGTTCAATTTAAACATTTTATGGGAAAAAATAATATGTAATCTACTTAGCTTAGATGAGATGGAAACGGAGCCTATTTATAAAATGTTTTTTATATAATAGTATTAGATATTTTTTTATAAGATGTTTTTTATATAATAGTATTAGATGTGTTTATAGTGATTTCTCCGATCACAATTATGTTCATAAAATCTTAAATCACTACAATTAACCTAAGTTTAGAAAATATATTGCGAAGCTAAACTCACATCCAAACAAAATTTTAAATAAATAATTTTGGGATTTTAATTTGTAAATTTTTTATTTTTATTTTCCTCTCTTCGTTCATCCTTAAGACCAAATTGGTATAAAGATTATTAAAAGACGTCCTCCTCCTTTGTCTCGTTAAAGCATCACAATATTATATTTATTTAAAATTTAAATAAAAAATTAATAAAACATATAATAAAAAAATGTTATTATTATTTTTTAAAATTTTAAAAACACCACTATAACTTTATATTATATGCCAAAAGAGGTTTTACAACAAGTGGGGATTAGCCTTAAATAAAACTATATCCCCCGCTAGTTGAGCATGATCAAAGGTTTTCAGACCCACCATAACCAATGTTTCCCCATTAGAGTAATCATAAAATTATATGAAATGAGATAAATTCCTACACCTATCCATGATAACAGATAGAAAAAAAAACAAAAAAGCAGACAGGATATCAAGCACTTGGAGAATGGACATTTTCCTCCTCCAACAACTCCAGTATCAGCTTAGTGTCCTTGACTTCATCTTGGGTGACCTCTAATGACCGATGGTTTGCATCTAGCACAATGGGATTGGCACATGCTCCCACTGAACTGGAAGATCCCTCATCCTGCTTCCCTTTACCTATATCCTCTACCACCTATGAAATTGAAATCATGATACCGAACATCGCTTTACACATAGCTTCAAACTTACACTCAAAGATTCTTATAGTATGGAGTATATCTTGTTGTTCTTCCTTATTGTTTTCCAAGGCTTGGGCTATTATATTTTTCATTAACTAGTAGGTTTCCACTATCCTGAAATACTTGGTATCCTTTGTTTGAGAATGGATTGCGTCCATAACCCATCCCTTAACCTCCTCCATAATTCGAGCTTCATAATCACATGTTGTTTGGCCTTTACCTTAGACTCCAAAGCCTCCATTTCTTGCTATGCTACAACTAAACATTTCTCTTCATAGCATTGATTGGCCTCTCAATCTTCTCTCACCACTCTGGATGCAAAATTCAAGGTCCTAGAGGTTGAATCCTTTTTATCCCCCCTCATGGATTTGTTTTTCCATGCATTCCCACCCGTACTAGCACCTCTTCCCATCCTATTCTCATATAACAACCACAAACATAAATAGAAAGAGAGGTTGAACTAAAACAATGCCACAAATAGAGACATGGATATCTCAGGAGTAAAGAGCCAAAAGGGGGCTAGGAAAACTCCCATAATAACCTCTCGGTCTTGAATAACACTACCAACCTATCCCTAGGGTTAAGAAACAAAAATCCCACCAAGATCCAAACCATGAGCATAGCACTAAGAAAACAAAATAGAGATGAAATGTAACACAAAGGGTTACCTGGGGTCCAAAGGGAAAAGGTCCCTCATGTGACACAAATCCAACTACCATGACTGAGCCATCCTACTCTCCAAAGAAACCTCAGGCCAGTATAAGCCTCAAAACAAATTGAATAAGGTAATAACACATCGCCCCCCGAAATCGCCATCATTATGAGGTCTTCCCACCTTCTCCTCTTCAAAAAAATTATAACCCATGTTCTCCCTTGTACTCCATCCACTCAAGACGCACCATTTGAGCATAAACCCGAGATCCTTCTCATTCTACCACTATCCTGCTAAACCATTTAAGTTCATCATCTCAGTAATTGAGGTGGAGGAGATCGTACCTCTCTCTGTAACCTTCATCCCCCTCAAATCACATTCGAATAGAACTGCCCCACTCTCGCGGTGATGTATCTTGAGTGCATGATGGAGTGGTGACCTAGCATGATGCGTGTACATATATGGCCCCACCCACTAACACCCCATCCGAGTGAATAAAAAATAAGAAACAAAAAGCATTTAAACAAACAAATAAGTTAATGTAACTTTGTAAAGCTAATTTGATTTTTTTGCAAATAAATGAAATATAATAAAATTATATTTTGAATTCTTCCTTATAGACAACTTCACTACTAAAGGATATTACCTAGATTTAGTTAATAATTGAAAGTTTTCCATTAGGTAAATATTCCTTGTAACTTCTCAATGTGTCATGAGTTTTTATTTTTATTTTTAACTAAAACTATTGCTAAATCATTATATTATGTACACATAAAAATTTTATAGTAGTCCTTGGTAGGGGCCTGGTTCAAGGGAAACTAGCACCCCTACTAGTAGATATTTCAACATAATTGTTGATGACCATCTTATCATATATTTTTGCAAAACATTTGCAAAAAGAGACTATAAACATAATTACACTGCCTATGATTGTCCATACTATCATAGAAACTAAGAAAGTAAGTACAAACCAGACATTAAGCCTGAGGAGAATGAGGTCCATCCTCCCTAAAAGCCTCGACCAATATGTTGGTCTCCATGCTTTATTCTTGAGTAGTTTAAGAAGAATAAGGGTTGTCATTCAAGAGAGTGGGGTTTTCCCAAGTTCCTTCTAAGCCCGAGGATGTCTTTTGCTACCTAGACATGCCTACCTCATCTCCAACCCGTGAAACAAAGATGCCAATTCTGAAAAACCACTTTGCACATGTCTTTGAACTTTCCCTCAAAAATATTGGTTATGTGGAGAAGATATTGTAGTTCCACCCTCGTGTTACCTAGAGCTTGGGAAATTAATTTTTTTACCAACCAACAGGTCTGCGAATTTGAAAAACTTAGTCTTCTTGGTCCTTGAATAAACTAGGTATTTAACCTAACCCTTGACTTCCTACACAATCTGTTTGTTTGAGAGGGCACATTTCTTAGTTGGGACTGCGTCCTCTATATCCTCCACCTCCCACTTGGCCTCTTCTAGGAATTTCCCCTTGAACAATTACTCAGCTTCCCAGGAATCCAATGAAACTCTAGATGATAGTAGTGGATCCTTTGAGGTTGAGGGTTGTCTAGGCAATTCCCCTGATTCTCTCTTACATTCCCCCACACTCCTGCATGATTTTTGAACCATATTTTATTCATATAACACCCACCCGAGATACTAATATGAATAAAGAGGAAGTTCCTTATAGTCAGGGATGAAAGAAACAGGACAGGAGACTGAAGAGGGAAGAAACAGAGCTCAAAACTTCTCCATCTGAGAAGGAACATAGTCAAAAGAAAGGCTATCCTTAACACTCTATACCAACACTAAACCCCCTCTCAAAAACCACCAGAGACTAATATTAAGTGTCTAATTAATTGGATCTCATGACAAAAACATCCCCTGGGAGATCCATCTCCTTGCCCATTCCCACTTCCAAAAACCCATCATTCGATAAGACCTTATCAATGTTCCATTCCAAACATCACTGGAGAGAAATCTTTGCCCATACACACACATCATCACTATAGAAACTTCTTGAACCTACCACTTTGAGTTATCATCCTCGACACTATTGAATCCACTCAAGAGGTTGAGGCTGAACATAGACCCTATGGTCGTGTCATTGTACCCTCTTCCTTGTATTCCCATGACCATCACCGTATTAGAATTTCACTAGAGGAGGAACAAAACTCTCCCTTTCATGCTCTCTCCTGCCCCTCATTGACACTAGTACCATCACCTTTCTCTTTTCATAATGAGCTATCATTTCTATGTGAAGTGGCATCCGAACAACATGTTCAAGCCCCACTTGTTGACACCCCATATGGCTGCTCAATGTGTCATGAGTTAATTATAATAATTTTTTGATAATAAATGTGCCATGATGGAAAATGGTGACTTTGATGTGATTATCTCATAATACACAAAATTATAATTTTTGAAAATCTACAATAATTTTAAAGAGATTTTGTGTGTTTCCAGGGTTTCTTCATTGTTGTTCACCTCATGTGGTTGTGCATGGATATAGGTTGTGTAGGAGGATATATTAGATTAATTCATAAACTGAAATTCAAAGTGACAAAACTAGAATCAAAACTTGAAAGAAAAGGGTGAGTATTTACAATCATGTGTAATAATCAAACTTAGTAAACCACGGAGTGTTTCAGTAAATACCCATTAATGGGCACCTCTAGGCCCTCTCCTTATATATTTGGAGTGAATAAGATTTGTTCCCTTCAAATGAGTCAACAATAAAAGACCTTATTGAGATGTTGTCAAATTTTCCATGTTTCCTAGGTTCTTCCTTCCTTTTGTCCCATTTAAGCCATTTGATCAAATAACACTCCCATTTTCTCTTAATATGCCTATAACTTCTCACTAACTTATTTGATGATGTGATACACATGTATAATTTGTTTGATTCTCCAATGCATATCATTTGGATCTTCTTGGATTTCCTATAGTATATTTATCACTAAAATTCCTAGGTGAATAAGCAGGTTGACAACTTCTCCATAAACCAACTAGAAAGGTGAATTTTTTGTAAACCTTTTAGTAATTATTTTTTCTTCCCATAAGGCATAGTTAAGTTGAATCTCAAGACCTATTTTTCTCATGTAATAATTTCTTCATTATCTTCATCAAAATTTATTTTTAGGATTTAGTGAGCCCATTCCCTTTTGGATAATGAGTTGTAGAGTGTCCCATAATTATATTGTATCCTTGAAAAAATGGGATAATAGTAACATAAGAAAAATACTTTGCATTATTAGTTATTATATTCTTAGGATAGCAAATCTTTTCATGATATTTTTCTAAAAACTTCATAACCAAAGTATTAGTATAATTTATCATAGAAATCGCTTCTACCCATTTAGTCAAATAGTAAATGGTTTTCAATATCCACATTTTCTTACCACTAGAGGGAGGATGGATCCTAAACTTTAATGGGATTTAAAGGTAGAGGTGAAAACTTCTACTTTCCAATGAATAACTGATATTCCATGCATTCCCCTACATTTTTGTTCACTTGGGTGAATAATTTAGGCCAATAAAATCCACTTCTTAAGATCATATGGGCAATATCTCTACATGCATAATGACCTCCACAAGTATAATTCTATTATTATTGCATCAATTTCTTCTTCAGTGATACAATTAAGAAAAATACCAACTAGACCTTTCCATTAATTATTACCATATATGATACAATACTTGATTTCTTTCAAATTTAAATACCTGACTTAAGATTTCTTCAAATGTGTAGGACATTGGAGATTTTGTAAATAATAAACAATATCAGTGTGCCAGGGAGACTCAGTAAGCTTTTCATTAATTTTCCAAGAAAATCTAGGTGAGTCTGATAGTTCTAACTGAGAAGCATAAGTTTTTTCAACTTTATGAGGTAAATCCTAAATCATTACATTTATTATAAAAAAATTGTGGTTAGATTCAACCATAAGATTTTCTAAACCTTGACTTTTGATGAGCTTAGTTGGCTTGATCTTGCGGTTGCATTCTTGAATATTTTCAATTCACTTTCCCCTTTTTCCTCTTGAATATTTTCAATTCACTTTCCCCTTTTTCCATTGAAATCTTGTTGTGCAATGATATATTCAACAATGGAAATAGGAACAAAAGATATCATCTTCGATTGTAAGATACAATAATGAAAATATTTTAAAACCTTCAAAGAAAATGTTTTCTTTTCTATGATATTATATTTCAACTCTGCATCCCTTAATTCCCTACTAAAAAATGAGATGAGTTGTTTGTAACCTTCTTTATTTTTATGTAAGAGGATTGTTGCAATAGTATATTCTAAATAAAAATTAAACACCATAAAATATTTTCTATAATAGGGACTTACTAACGCTAGTGCTTCCCCTAGGGATCTCTTAATTTGATGAAGTGAAGCCCTAGAGGATTCTTTCCATTTAATCTCATTTCCATTTTTTAACGTACTAGTAATATCCATAACAATTTCAACAAAATTAGGGGTACATCTTCTCAGGAAATTGATTTTGTTAAGAAAGGATTATACCTCCTACTTATGTCTTGGGAAGATAATAACTTTAATTACCTCCACTCTCTTGGGAGAAATTCCGACACCTTATTTGGAAACAATATGCCCTAATAATTTTCCTTTAGTCATGCAAAATACATATTTGTTTGGATTAAGTGACAATCCATACCTCCCGCATTTCGTGAAGACTCATTCCAAATGTTTGAGGTGTTCTTCCTCGGGTTTTGATTAGACTATCATATCATCATGGTAGAAAATTATGAATTTTTCTTTCTTATTAGTGAAAGCAATGTCCATATCTAAATGAAAGTTCATTCCTATGTTCTTCAAACCAAATGGCATCTTATCATACATAAACATACATAAAGTTTCCACCGGGAGTGGTAAATCATATCTTAAATTGATGCTCATAAAAAAAAACTTGATTATACCTGGATGGGCACTAAATTATCCACCCATTTAGAATACCTTAAAGGGATACTAACATTAGGATCTAATAAATTATTTAACCCCTTTTTTGTCATGGGTAGAAGTAATGGATTCACCTATCTGATTTTTTTTTCCTATAGGGTTCCACTGATTCCTTTAGAGGAATTCTATACTCCATGATGGAAGTATAATATGTCTTTAAATATTTATAAATCCATGCAAAAACATTAATAAATTCTCCAAAATACCTATGTACCTTTTTATTTGTTCAACTGGTAGTGACTTCAAAAACTTCACCATATTTTGATGTTGAGTACCAAGATTAACTTCCTATATATATTCTAATTGGGGTTGTAATGTTGGTTTTATAGGTGCATAATTTTGATTATTTGGATTTGTTATCATTGATGTCAATCCTTGAAGAAAGTCTGGTAGCGAATTTTGGTAACACGAAGGTTTAGGTAATGGACCCAAGTTTGTTTGATGTATAACGGTACTAGTTTTAATATATTTGAAGGTAAGACTATT
>SNQJ01S0155924.1:17739-29448 GCA_010110895.2 Picea sitchensis | reverse complement strand
TGACAAAGTCCTTACACAGTTCCTCCACCGAGAACTCCTTCGGCATGCAACTTCCTTGTTTCATATCCATCATTATTTGTGATGGCCTCAGCCTTGAGTTAGTTTTAGCTTTTTACTAAATATTCCCCTTAAGGAATATAAACATGCATCTTTACTATTAATATTAGTCAATTCTTATTCATTCACAATCCTTCTCATGTGATGCTCAAAGGCATAATCATTTGTCTCTTATTATGACAAGAGAGAATCTTTGCTTATTTACCCTTTCATCTAATTATATTGGTACTTCCTGAGGAAATAGAATACATTCCCCTCAAGCTATTATTTGGAATAGAACTTTCATGAATCCCCATAATGGAGTTAGCTATGCCTCCATATTATTCATTTAATCTGGGCAAGAGCAATACTTGCTTCACATTTCACTCATCAGGGCAATCATATTGGGCCTCTAGTATACTTATACTCTTACATCATACATGTGCATTACTTGCATGCTTAATATCATTCATACCTTACCAGTATTAATATCAGGCTTCCTATTATGAAGCTTTACAATGCATTAAACTCATGCACTCAAGTACAATTGAACATAGCTAAGTATTCATCATACTAATTCACGTCCTCTCCTCATGCGACCACCGACGATGACCACGATTCGAACAAAAAGGTGCTTCGCATTTCACAATTTTGGGATTCCTGTTGCAAGGGACTCTGGTTCCTCGATCCCCGAAATCCGAAAACCCGAAAGACCGAGGCTAATGTTTTCTCGACTCTTTTATTCACATGACCCTTCGCTTGGAACCTGGGGTCAACTCCTAGACACGCATCGGGATCCCATGTTTCGGCGAATCCGCAGACAACGCTCCACCGTTTCCCAAAATTTTGATCCATGAGGGTCCGACAACCTGGATCCCATGGTCCAAATCTCTTTGCCAATCAACGGTCCTGATCAAGTCCCGACTTTCCACCTTTCTGGATTCTGGCGGAGTCTTCACCCCTTAACTCCCGATTTCAAATCCCCGAAACGTGTATGCGTTAGATCAATGATCCACCGCCTGTCTTGATCTAATGGCTCATGTTGGATGTCAGGATTTCATGACATGTGAGTCCTCAAAACTCTGCCCATTGACTTCAAAACTTCCGACTCCCGAAGATCCAATTACACTAGATCTACGGTTCAGGTCATCTTCTAACCAACAACCTTGATTGAATCAGTGATTTACCTGGCGTGACTTTGGAAAGTCTACGCTTCTATTTTCTCAATAGAAAAAACCTCGAAGCTCTAGATCAACGAATCTCGTTGATTCCAATCTAACGGATACTATTCCTCCTGAGCTTGTGAGTGATGAGAGGTTATCAGCATTATCTTCTCTGCTGATCTACTAGATCTAACGGTTCATGGAATTTCGGTATTCCTCCCTCTGAGAATTCTACCGTCCATTCAGATTTTCAATGACTTCCAGCCATGAACTTGGCATAAAATCTTCTGGAATTCAACCTCCAGAGCTTTCAAATTTTAACACAAGCTTTATTTTATACGCATGTTCAGCATACAAAATTTCCTCGCTATCTCTTCTGAGCTTTTAAGTTACTTACAGGACTAATCTCATAGTCATAACTCATACAAATGTTACCCTCTCTTTATGGGAACAACCAACAAGGGTCACTCTTGGGAATTAGCAATAGTCCCAAATGACTCCTCTTAATCTTGCTTAAACAGATTATCCTTGTTGTCGATTATAACCATTATAGGTCAGGAAATCTGACCCTACATATTTTCATCAGTCCTCTCAATCGTGAGGAGTTATATGCTCAAGGTTTTGTCTTTTAATAATGCAACAATTATAACTTTCTAAGGATCCTACCAGTCCTTACCAGATTTCCTACATCATGAAGGAGTTCTTCATTCGAATCTTAATTCTTACCTAACCAACCATCTCAATTGCAAGAGACTCTACCTGCTTTAGTAGGTATCCATCGTCACACTATAACCTGACAACTCAGTTCATGTCCCTTGTCTGGCTCATGCAGCTTCATAGCACAATTTATTCCACCTCTGTTATTCACACTCAGGTCTTATCAGTAATATTGATCAGTGCATTCCTACTCCTATAAGGGTAGTTATCATTTTGGCCAAGGAACAATATAATTCCTTTGCTGGAATTCTGTAGAAATTCCCAAATTACAGTTTCAATCTGCAGCCCTTCTCCTCAAGGAGTAAATGTAGATAAAAACATCTCCTTACGCGACTCATACATGAGCCCAAGAAGACCAAGTGTTGTAACCATGCTCTGATACCAATTTGTCACACACCCACTACGGCATAGTAAAATTTTCGCTCTTCTTCATGGGATAGAATCCCCGAAATCCTACGGGGGCCTAGCGCAGGCTAGTTCTTCCCTTGTCCACCTCCATGTGATCGTTGGTTATGACCACAAGCCAAAAAAACTAGGCATCTGCAAACCCCGAAACCCGAAATCTTACCTTCGAGGAGATTGACAGTTGTGAATCCCCCCTTGATTCGACGGTCCTGGCTGTATCGGGATTTCGATAACCAGGAGTTCGTAATGCAAGAGAGTCTAGTCTTTTGACTCTTCAAACCCCAAAATCTGAAACGGGATAAGATACTCGGCTCCACCTTTGTCTCGGTGTCATGTGACCTCCAGCTAGGACGTAATTCTCAACGCCTATCTCTTTCGGGTTTCGCGACTTCGCAATTCCCGTTGCAAGTGTTCCTTAACTTTTGGAATGCCGAACCCCAAAACCCTGTGACGAGAACACGCCACTTGTCACCTCCACGTGACCCCGGTTCTGGGATGTACCACTTGTCATCCACATGGATCCTACATCTGGGATGTGCCACCTATCTGCCCGAGCCTTCGACTTTCAGGACTCTAGAGAACAACAAACTGTCGTCCCCTTCTCTCTACAAACTCTGAATTCCGATATGCGGGTTCTTGTACGAGATCCAACAATCTTCGATGATTTGGATCCAATGGTCCAGATTCTTTCAGAGTTTTCCCTGAACTTTGACTGCTCACCACATGTCTCCTCCGATGGATGGTCCAGATAACTTTCGGGACTCCTCCTTTCTACCACAGAGCGCGTTGGGGTTTCGGGTACCGGGATTTCGCGACTTGCGTGAGTGAGGGATCTTGCCCTTTGGTTTCCTAGGTGCTGAAACGCTGAAACCTATTCACTATACACTGATTCGAGATTTCCAATATCAGGGTTTCTCAACTTGCGAAGACAAGGGGTCTTGCCCTTGGGTTTCCCGGGTGTCGAAACGCCGAAACCTATTCACTCTACACTGATTCGGGATTTCGCATACCGGGTTTTCATGACTTGCGAAGACAAGGGGTCTTCCCCTTAGATTTCCCAGATGCCGAAACATCGACAGGTAGCCACGTGTCCTCTACAGATGGACAGTCTAGGTAACTCCCTTGGATCTTGGGATCTACGGTTTCGATTCCTTCACTACTTGCGAAGGCTGAAAGGGGTCGAGGCATTAATGCTGACATTCCTTCCTCCAATCTAACAGTCATGACAGACCTCAGATCCTCCGAAAGGATCTCGTCCATGCATCTAGCAAACAAAAGGGTACTCTCTTTTGGCATTTGAAACTCGTTATCTTTCCTGAGCTTAACAGGCTTTGTCCTCTAAGGGATTCAAAAGGATTAGGAAGGTTTACTTGAAACTGTGTCCACGATCGATGAACGCACAGTTCGTGACTCAGGCATATGCCACCATAAGACACAAGTATTTTATGGGTATAAAACCTATCCTAACCATATGCTTTCTTACTGGCCTAATTATACAATTAGGCAGAAATAAGGGGGGATACAGTATATCCATTAAGAAGTATGCCCGATCCCTGCAACGTACACAGTATAGCCGATTCATACACAGTTATAGATAAATTACACAGGGTAAGAAATCACTTATCTATTACAGGTTTCTGCCAACCAACTGACTGTGGGTGTTCGTCCTTCCACTCGACCATAGGCTCAGAGGCATTCACTTTTAGCACTCTAGCCACCCCCGTGCCAAGCCATGATATCACCATGGAATTCTCATAGTTCTCGAGAGTTCTCTCTCTTTTTGGCTTCTGTTCGGGTCCTGTTTTCTGCAACTCGAAGCTTTCTCACTTGGTTGTGGCCTCGACAAGGTTTCTTAGATGCTCTTCGGCATCAATCTCGTGACCTTCTGTTCGTGATTCACTGGAGAGCTTCGCACCCCTCCCTTGCGAGCTTCTACCCTCATCTGGTGTCCATCTTCTCCCGTGTGTCTGTCCCTCTTACCTAGGAGGGTTTTTGCCGACCTATCTGGTTCCTTCTGTCATAAGGAAGCTCAGGTCTGCAGGTCCCTGTGGTACTTCAGACTGACATCCCATGTTTCCATTCATGGGGGTGGTTGGTGATTCAACCACCGGTCCTTTCTTCATTGACTAATTTCCTTTCCTTGGAATTCGAAGGAGGTTTGTCATCCTTATCAAGGGATATTTTGGGGTTATTTGTCATAATGAACCCTCTCTCATAGTTTTCGCATTCTTCCTCTAGTGATATCGTGGCCAGTACTTTCAAGGCTTCACCCCTGCAGTCAGTTATTGGCAATTCGAACAATAATACATTTACATTTTCCTCATGCATTAGCATGGAAATTCCTATTTTATGATTAATTACAAATTGGGGGGAAACAGGGTGTTACAGAAGGAAATCGGGAAATCGAAAATCACGAGTTGGGAGAACGGAGCAAGTTGCTTTCATAAATCTCGAAACGCGAACTCGCGATTCAATCCAGACCATTGGATTGAGGACTAATCTGAGCTGTCCGATCAGAGTAAGAAGCCTCAACAACCATCTAATCAAGAGGTTGATTGCATTGATTGTCTCATATAACGGACGATGGTCATATGAGTGACCATGAGTTGGAGGATCGTTGGAGGATCATGGCCATTGGATTGGAGCGTGAAGGACCATCAAACATTAAATCTAGTGGAGCTACAAGGAGGATAAGCCCAGGAGTTAGTCAACATTCCAAAGTGGTGAAATGATCTAGGTTGTCTATTCAAGTGGAAACGTGGAAAGCGATTGGCATTTCGTTGACTTGCGAGCTGGAGAAGTCAAAGGTAGAGATTTAAGAACTCGCGATACACGAAATCACAAAAAGATCTGAACCATCGGATTGTGTTCGAGTGGAATGACGGGATAAAACTACAAGAGCTGCATCGCAACCATTGATCAATATGGAGAGATCTCGGTTGTTGATCTGGAGAAAAAAGGATAAGAGAGGTAAAGGGGTTGTGAGCTCTGAATATTCAAATACCCATCAGGCGTCGGATCAAACTCATGTTCCTGTCAAAGCGTTGGATCCGGAGGAATATGCACGAGACAAGTTCCGAAATAATCAGAACCATCCGTTGTCAAGGAGTGTGAGTCGTTGATTTGGCACTCTGAAACATCGTGAAATTGGGAATCAGAAGTTCGAAAGAGAGAACTGTTCCAATGTCCCGATACGCGAAATCATGATAAGATCTGGACCATTGATTTGAAGAGCTCTGTGGACCATCGATCTAGGTATTTCATAGATCGGGAGTTAGATGAGCCAGTGATCACTCACGTTCAAACACCTGACATGCAAAGTCACGATTTGATCATAGTCGTCGATCAAAGGAGAACAAGGACCATTGATTTGAGAAGGATATGTGGCATAACACATCAATAGACTACGTCAGCAAGGACACGTGGCACAATCAAGCAATGACAAGTGTCAAGATGATTCAGGAATTTAGGTACGTCCAGATCACGAATATGAGTGACACATGGCAGCTACTCGGCACGTTCCAAGTCATCATGTGACGTCAACAGGTTTACGTCACGTCGGGAGTTTCTACTTCAGGAGTTTTGCATAGCAAACAAACACTCTAATATCCCGAAGTCCCGAACACCGAAATTGCGAACGGGGCACGCATCGGTAGATTGAAAACTTCATATATTTGACATGATGGAAGTCACGAAAATCACAAAGGCCGAAATGACAAAGGGCCGAAGTCACGAAATGCCGAAGTGCCTAAAAGTGTTGAAGTTACGACAACCGTCCATCTCGTTGAATGACTAACTCTTGGCCGTCAGATTTAGCAGTGAAAGGAGTGATGTAAGGATCAACTATAACCATTGATATGGTTCTGAGATGTAGTGTGAGTCGTCCGATCTTTTCGGCGATATCATATTTGGGAGATTTGAAATGTTGGAAGTCACAAAGACCCAAAGGTCGAAGTGTCGAAATCCCGTCAGTCGTCCGTCTCATCAGAATATCGCATTATGACCTTTGATTTGGTAAAGTGCTCAAGCACTCGTTCAAGCTTAGCATTCGGTCACCGCCGTTGGTCATATGCTATAAGAATTTTAAAAGGATATTATAACATGTCACTATAATTGGTAAAGCCCGTGGTTATGTAACACACGGTCATATGTGATGGTTTGAAAGAAGCGCCTCCATGAAATCTGGTCTCTGAGAATATAACAGAGATTCAAGATCGAGTTTAAAGGATTAAATTGATCCATGACTGTGATCAATTTATGGAAAACCTTCACCATAAAATAAATAAACAATAATTAAGATTGATTAATCAAAGATGCGCGATGGTCGAAGAATGAACCGATACACAGTCATGATTAAAAGAGAATAAATCATGAAAATATGAATAAAGAATAAAAAGGAAAAATGATATTAATTAAAGTTGGGTTTATCATTTTAAATAAAAAGGTACAATGGTTCAAATAAAGGGACACGATGTTTTAAATTTCACACTAGTTTGAAGATTATATAAACAAGAAAATGTGGTGAGAAGATGGTGTCTCTATGGTTGATATTAGAAGATCAAAAACCGAAGCAGATTCCAAGAAGATATCAGAGGAAAGAAAATGTGAATTATAGAGAAGATAAAATGCAGTGATGAGTGTCTTATGATATACCTTTGATCATAAGATAGAATTGATTCTATAATGGATCACTACTACTAGAGTTGAATAAACTCTAGTTGGATAGACTGGGTTTTATCAGCAAGCTAGGTCTTGCAACAAGCTTGGTCTTGGCTGAGAGTTGGTTCTGTCCGAGGGGTTGGTGCTCCTTACTTCAGTTGGTGCTGAAACAACAGCTGGTGCTAAATAAAATCCTCTTTCACATATATTCATATTATTATGTTCATATCAATTATACAAAATTTTATACAAACATCTGGTGTCTCTATTTTAATTGTGATTATGATTTGATTATTATTAATCTGTTCAATTATGTTTTAACTAGTAACTTAAAAGAAGAAAAAGTTAGAATAGTTCACACACTAATTCACCTCCCCCTCTTAGTGTGGGCCATGTGTTCTTCAATTGGTATTAGAGCAAAGGTTCCTTCAAAACACAGTTTAAACACTGGAAGGTAGATCCTGAAGAAATGGGTGGACAAATGGTTCTCTCCGCAATTGAAGCTCCCTTATTTGATGGAACACAATTCCTCATGGAGAGAAAATATGAAACAATATATGAAGTCAAAAGGATCTGAAGTTTGGAGTTCAATAGTAAGAAAACCCTAGGACTTAACTACATCAAAGAATATATCCAAAATTACCATCCAAAGAAGAGCAAGGAAGAACAATGAAGTAGCATTGAAGATTCTTCTCAATGGATTATCATATATAGTCAAGACAAGCATAGGACTATGTACATCTGCGAAGGACTTATGGCTGAAGTTAGAAAAGATGTATCAAATCAAAAAGGAAGAATACTTAGACATTGAAGCATAAGTCAATCTGGAAGCTGAGCTTGAAAGTGCTTTGGACGAACTGAGAAAATATAAACAAAGTTGTAAACAACTAAAGGATCAACTTAAAATTGTTGAAAAATTCAAGAAAGGGACTGAAGCCCTTGATACAGTTCTCAGTCTACAAAGATCTCCCTCGAACAAATTTGACCTTGGATATGACCACGCACACATAATTAAAGGATCAAATCCTATTACTCATATTGATGTTGAAGATGGCATGTCTAGTAATGATAACTCCAAAGAACTTGCTCATCCTCCCAAGAAGATGCATCAAATCAAAAGAGAAGACTCAGCCATCAATAAAGGTAAAGACTCTCCACAATATTCTGATGGCAATAGTGTTGATATTAAAATCTCCCCCACAAATAAAGAAGAAGACTCAGAAACAATAACATAATGTGTTGTTAGCATTTATCCCATGGAAGAAGAAGAAGAAGAACTATCAAAGGCCAAAGAAAAGTTTGATTGGAGTCTCTTTGAATACCTGTATCACCATAATGAATCAGACTATAGCTATCTTCATGACTACACTCAAGAATTCCCTGAAAAGAGTCAAAAACATGTCTTGAAAATAAAGGAAATGATCAATGACAGTGATAAGATAATATATGAACAAAACAATCAGTTAGAAGAGAAAGAAGAGGAGATCGAGAAGCTGAAGAAAGAAAACAATCAAGTAAAAGAAAAGGAGAAGGAAGATGATGAGATTGGTAATCAGAAGCATATCTTGGAAATAAAAGAAAAGCTCAAATACAATAAAGAAATCATATCTGAGAAAAATATTCAGTTAGAAAACAAAGAAGAAGAGATCAAAAAATTGAAAACAAAAATTGTTGATCAAACAAAAGAAAAGAAAGAGAAAATCAAGAGACTGAAAAATGAAATCAGTCAAGCAAAAGAAGAAAAGAAGGAAGATGATGTCTCAAGCAAGAACCTTGCACATATAAAAGAACTAAGGGAAAGCTATGTCAATCTTAAAGTCCAACTTGAAGAAGCCAAAAGGAGAGAAGAGGTAGTAAGGAACCAGTTGGACAAAAAGGAAGAATCTTGTCATCAGCTGGAAGCAGAAGTTTTGAATCTTAGAAAGAAGGTTGAGAAGTCGGACACCCAAAACAAGTTCTTGTACAACTCCATGACCCTGGATGAGATCTTGGATAGTCAGATATCACCAAATGGCAAATCTGGCCTTGGATACAATAAGAAAAAGATCAGTACCCCTAAGAAATCTGATGCAGGTCCTTCATTTGTAAAAGGTGAAAACAAGTATGACACAAGTCCTTCACTTATAAAGGATCAAAGCAAGTCTGACACAAGTCCTTCATTTACAAAATATGAAGACAGGTCTGACACGGCTCCTGCATTTGCAAAGAGTGAAAGTAGGTATGACTCAGGTTCTTCACGTTCAAGAAATAAAAACAACACTACAAAATTCAGAAGATCAGAGCATGGAAGACATCCAGAAGCTATTCATATACCTCAAAGCAAGTTCAGAAGAGAGACACCTTCATGGATGAATCAAAGAAGGTATGAGAGTGTCTTTAACAATTACTGTTTTTCTTGTAACGTATATGGTCATAAAGCCTTGGATTGTAGGCATCATGGAAGAAAACAAATTGGTAGGTTCAACAACAGTATAAGATGTTGGAACTGCAATCATGTTGGACATATTGTTGCACATTGTTATACTATGAAATGCTATGGTTGTGGTAGATATGGTCACAAAGCCTATAACTATTGGAACTCAAGAAGACAGTCAATAAGAAATGCTTCACACAATATGACAACAAGAGTAAATAAGAAGATATGGAAAATAAAATCCCAAGTACCAAATAAGAAAGATGAGGAAAATATTGCTCCTGAAATAGATGAAGTTAATAATAGGAGTTTGGAGGATGAAACCTCTAATAAGGAATATTCTCAAAACAAGGATAAAGAAGCTTTTGTTGCTCATAATAATGACATTGATGATGAATCTCCAATGGTAGAACAACAAAAAGAATTGAGTGATGATTACCTCAAAAATATTTCAATCCTATAATGGTACACTGAAACTCCTTCTAAAAGAGAAAAAAAAAAAAGGATCTATGTCCAGAAAAGTTGCAAAGACTATGTTCAATGAAGCAAATTATCTGATGGATATTCCATCAATTAGTATTTCATAATGGAGGAAATTTGTAATCACATCAATACTCATATTGAACATAGGTAAGCTCAGGATTAATAGTAGTAAAACTCCTTGTGAACCCTGTTTTGGAAGAGCTCATTCGGTAAAATACTTCAAGGTCTTTGGAAGTAAGGGTTACATCAAAAGGCATGATGAGAACTTCGAAAATGTGATGCTAGATCTTACGAAGGTATCCTTCTTGGATATGCTTCTACCAAGAGAGCATACATATGCTACAATCTTAGGCTACATAAGATTGTTGAGAGTATAGATGTCAAGGTGGATGATATAAAAACAATTGGTATCATGGTTAAACCCCAATGAGAATCATTAGATAGATTCAAGGGTTGTTTGAAATAGATGAGCTACAATGCGCACTATTCCAGTAGGATAGCGACATCCATAGAAGAAACGTTTTGGTGATGTAAATGACATCCTATAGAGATAACTAGAAGAGAGGGTCTATCAAAAAGATCTACCCTTTTTAGAAACAAAAGGGGAGAACAGTCAGTAAAAACTCAAGGAAGTTTTGGTTAATAAATAAGAAAGTGATTAGATTAAGTCTTGAAAAGACTCGATCACTACAAAAATTTGTATCAAGGAAGACTACTCATTTGAAACACAAAAAATCCCAATCAACTAAGATAAGAAGTTAGTAAATTAATAGGGGATGAAACCATGTCAGGAAGAGCTACCTGTTCACAAACAAAGAGGGAGAGTAGACAGAAGAAGAGAGAGAACATATTGACAGAAGGAGTCATTCAGTTATGGCAGAAAAAGTGTGATTGCAGGAGGTGTTACCAGTGGTCATAAAAGTACTTATACAGACAAATCATAGGAGAAGAAACCCTTTTCCATTGATGTCAAAGGGGGAGAGAAACTTCATAAAAAGAAAACTTCATAAGAGGAAAGCATCATCATGGGGGGAGTTTTGTTTATGAAGTTAGTGTGTTTCCCTCAATGACAAAGGGGGAGATTGTTGGATAGATTGTTATTGATGTCAACACTCGATGTGATGACCTGTTGTTAATGATGAATTACCACATATGGGATTGTCATTGATTTCAACATAATATCAAGTTAGCAGAAAATGTCATACAATGTGCAAGAGATCGATAGCGCAAGCTCAAGAGGAGTGAAAAGAAGAAGAAAATAATATCGAAGATCAAAGCTCAGAAGGAAGAACACATTGCACAATAAATCAGGTAGCAGAAGGAATTCGTGATTATTGCTGATCATGATAGGACCAACAATATTCCTATGAATAAAGCTATAGAATCTTGAAAGAGCTCAGAGGAAGGACAAGAGTCGAGTTAAGCTCAGAAGGGTTGGTGTTGAGTTCAGAGCAAGGAGCCATCAATAATATCGATGGATGATAGAGATCGCTCGAGAGGATAGGAACTAATTTTCGTAGGCCGTTTGATCCAACATAACTGTAGTGTACCCTTTTACACTACCCAGGTTTACCCTAACCTCTCGGTTCACCATTCATTACATGGATTTAAAAACAAATGCATTTAACCAGGATTAAACACACTTAATTCGCAGAGTAAAAATATATAAGTTACTGTTACCATTAACAAACCATAACATGCAACAGTATTTCATTTACACAGCGGAAAACATGATACAAAATAGTACAGTCATGCTCAAATGTGTTAAAACATAATTCAGATATACTTATCTTTTATCTGCTGTAGAAATCACCAACCAAGTGCAGGCCTTCC
>SNQJ01S0155923.1:20121-31188 GCA_010110895.2 Picea sitchensis | reverse complement strand
GAAATTGAAAGGATATGATTTGAGGATATGAAGGTATGATTAATTCCACTAAACTCAATTAACTATATGATTGGTATAATTTTGTGTGCATGAATCTAATCTAGGAAGTATCCCAACTAAGTACTTAGCGACTTGAATTGTCATTATTTTTTTGTTTCATTGACTAGTAGTATAACTATTTTCATTGAAATGCATGTACGAACCCCTACTATAGTATGTACAATCCATTAAGGTGGAATGGATAATCTAAACTATGTTATAAATAAACCAATATATGAATTTCAAATTTTGCAAATTTGTGTTCTATCTATAAGTTGGTTGATATATATATCTATATCCTATACCTATATATCTATTATTCTTGTTTTATTTTAACGCTATGTAAATATGGTGGCATGTCTTGAAGTTTGGATTCACATGGTTTCTATGGTTGTATCCATTGGTTTATGGGAAGAATAAAAACAATCAACATTCAAGATCTTAAGTACTTAGTGTTTCAATACCTTTTATCCTAGATTCATGCACAAATATTTACCATACCGTCAAGGCATATTCCAACATGAATTATATCTTCTTTCTTATCTTCCAACTTATCCTTATTGTTATCTTCCTCTACTTCCATGAGGGTTATTTTCCTCTTATGCTTCTTTAGTCGAGCCATCATCTTGAGCATTTTCTTTTTGGTAGCTTTCAATTCATTTTCACAACTATGTTGATATTCCCTTCTCCATGTCTCCAATCTCCCCATTTCCTATGCTACAATCTCTTGATTTTCATTACATAGGAACTCACATCATCTAATAGAGTCATGAAGGTGGTCCTGTGATTTTCCATTTTACTTGTTTCAAAGCATCAAAATTCAGAATTGACACAGAAGAACAACTTCTCAAGATTTAAAATATTTTATAGAGCCAACCAAAGAGAGAGTAATACCAGGCTATCTCAAAATGTCTATAAGAGAAAACGCATTGGGACCTTTTAGAAGAAGTTCCAAAAATAAATTGGCTTTCAAACTGAGAAGAATTCCTTGATTTTTGTGAACGAGGAGACTCAAATATAACCAAAATAGTACTTGATAATGATGTTTGAGGTTAGAATATTGCATGCAAATGAAACCTAGCTTCCTTGTTCCCAAAACCAAACCTCTGAGTCTTCACACAACAATGCTCCTAAAGTCCCCACATGACACACTTCCAAAACCAACCTTCTATCTAGAACCATACCTTCTAGTTGGAAGAAACAAAAGGATAATGGTAAGAAGAAGACCACTCCTCCAAATACATATCTAAAACTTTGATATTCCCATTTGACAATGTAGAAAAATCCCACTCGTTTTGCACCATCCCATCCTACCAGGGCTAACAAAGAATGACTCCTACAGGATATAAAAAATAACATGACAGAGTACCCATATAGTCCTTTGCAAATGCATGTTGTAGATGTGATGCCACTTATTAGGATTGTTATAATGGTAATTTAATAAGAAGGGGGGTGATAAGAATAATGGGGGTTTCAAACTACCTCTTCCTCTCTATTTTTCCACATACAACCAAGAGATAAAGAGAAATCCTTATCGACCATTACATCTACTAATCGATTAATGTCTTTGAGGACATGAAAGAATTTAACTTCCTTAAAAAATACTTCTAACAAGGTGTGACACAACAATCTATTGAGATGAGGTTATTTAGGGAGAGATTTGTAGACCAAGTGGCGTATGACTATGATCGAATCTTCAATCATTATAATCTTGTCTTTCCTTCATTCTTAATTATCCAATCTCCTAGTCCAATGGCCAAAGATTCAACTTAATTATTAGAGATTTTGCTAATTCTCCAAGCATAATTATAGACATAATTCCCCCAAAACTTATTCCCCTTAAAAAGTAATCTCATATATTTTTTATTGTGCTTTAATCATAACTATAATGACCAAGACTATGAAATATATATTACCAACCCTCAATCTTATCTTATAACATTATTTAGAATAATCAATTAAGGTTTCCTTGCATATTATCAATTAAGTTGAGACCTAATGTCTTGAAAAAGAGCTTCATACCATCATTTAGAAGAAATGTTCTTGGATATAATCAATTGAGTCGAGAGGTAATGTCTTCAAAAAGAAATTATTAAGAGAAAGAGATTTTTTTTTTTTGAATAAAAAAGAGTAGAGCCTAATATATTAATTTACAAAAAAGAGGGGAAACCAGAAACACCATGTCTGCCAGTTGTCTCGCCATATAAGCGGAAACCGAGACAACTGGCTATCTATGCAGTCTGTGAGACAGAAAAATTGGCTTCCATCTGTCTTGCCCGAAGGAAACCAAGACATTTGGAAACCATTGGTCTGAGAAAAAACATTGAGTTTTAGAGTTACAAAATAATGGGTTCTAGCCATGACTAGCCTGAGGGAAACCAAGAAAAAGACTGAAACTATTGATTGTGACATTTACCCAGTGGTCTCTACAGAATCCATGTCGCCTTCGCCATCCTTGTCATCGGCTTTGGCTATCAGCACGAAGGGTTGAGCACACGTCGGGTAGCGTTGTCCTGGATGTGTATCTGAGTAGGCATCGTAGAGAAAGTCGACGCATTGGCTGAATAGACTAGTGCGGTGGATTAGGTCCTCCACCATGCTCCTCAGTTCAAAAACTAACGTTAAGTGGTCCGGGTGAAGAAGTGGCAGTTGGACACGCCCTACCACTTGCATGGTAGAAAGAGGACGTGGCATAGGAGCGATGCCACCCACCTCCTCTAGACTAACCTCTGTCAGTTCGCCTTCCAGATCGGTTGCCTCATCCTTGACTGGCTCGTTTCTTCTCGGGACTTCTGTTGGAGGGATCTCTGCTGCACCTGTGGTCGGTTCTGCCTCAAAATCTGTTGGGATTTCTTCAATGATGTAGCAGGGGGGGAAATCAACCAAATGGGATTCTCCTCTTTGAGAGACTTGATGATTCTTGGTGGCCAGTTGGGTAATTTCCTCTAGAAAATAAGTCAGCGGGTTCCAATTTTCTGGAATGGTGAATAGCAGGTGGGCTGGGGGGACTTGAATGGGTTCGTCTGGGATGATTTCTTCAATTTTGGCCATGGGAGGCATGCCAGGCCTCCTATTTTTGTAGGAGAGTTTTTTTTGTGCCACGGACAACACCCTCTCGAAATTTTGTTGTCTCTTTCTGTGTGCAGTCGAGGCATACCAGGCAGCCCCCTTGCAGGGCTTGACTCGTTCACGTGGCATGTGGAGGTTCCAAGAAATGGTCCTGGAAACAATTAAGAAACTACACTCGCACCAGAGCTCAAGGATGCTCAAATTCTACGCCTTCAACTTGAAATGAGCCCCTTCCTTTTCAAAATCAAAAATATTCATGAGGAGTAATGTGACCAAACCCGCCATTAATACCATACACTAAGTGCTCTATGACTCCGTGCCTTTCACGCATGTGAGAGGTCTTGGCTCATCATCCTAGGTAATACGGCTTGCTCCCATCCTTAATGGTGAGGGGATGGGAGCCAGTGGCCTATATTTAAGGCCCGACCAAGCATTGTTCCACGTGTCGTCCCTATGCGAGGTGGCACCCCATCCGGGGTTGGGTATTCCTTGTTGGCCAAGCATTGACATCGGGTGGATAGTTATGTAACTTCCAATATGTGAGGAGCCTAGTAGATTATTTCCTTCTCCATTGTTACCCCTTTATTTGCTAAGAAATCTGCTATACTGTTCGCATCCCTTTTCACATGGGAGGGGATGATACTGATATTGGGTTTGAGAAGGGCCATGAATTCCTCTAGCAGACCCGACAGTCTCCAGCTGGGCGAGATTTTACTTGGATGTTCCCCGTGGAGAATCTTGGTAATTAGTCAAATGATGACTTGAGAATCTCCTTCCAAAATGATATTGTGGAAGTCATTAGCTATTGTTGATTGTATGCCTCAAAGGAGGCCAGTCAGTTCAGCAACATTGTTTGTGTTTTCCCCAATGAAACCTTCCACAAGGCAAAGGATCTGGCCGTCTACATTTCTCAGGGCGGCTCCAAATCCGGTTGGTCCTGGGCTCCCTTTGGAATCCCCATCAAATTTGACCTTTATAAATATTACTTGGGGGGGGGGGGGACCAGGTAATTGAGCTACTTCTACGGTGACTGCTTCGATTTACCATGGGATGATTATTCAGGCTAAGATGCCACTACTGGAAAATGCACTACTCCTCCTGGTCGCATTTCAGATCCTCCTGCTTCCAAGTTTTACTACAGATTGTTTCTCGAATGACTTTGTTTATTTCTCCCCATATTAGGTTCGAACTGGACGCCTTAGAGTGGAAGATCCTTTTATTCCATTTCTTTTCAGATTTGCTAGAGAGTGAATCCTGGGAGTAGTAGCCAAATGTGGGCCAGAATATGATTTTTTAAGGATACCAAATCCCAATTTTCGATTGTATCTCTAATGCTATTCCTGTTTCAGTTCATTATGTGCATTGCTTGAGCCCCTTGGTCCCATATCCACTGGCTCGAAAGGACATCTATTGAAGGGATGTTCCAAGGTTTCCTCCTGTTGTTGACATAAGGGGCAAATTGATGGTCCAATGAAGCCTCTTTTCCGGAGATTATCCCAAGTGAGGATATGGTTGTGGATGATGAGACAAAGAAAGGTTGACACCTTTGGCTAAAGGAGGGGGCTCCAAACCTTGTTCCAAATATTCTCCTTGTCCCCATTCTGGTGATTACCTTGCAAATAGTAGGCTTCTTTGATTGAAAATTTACCTATAGTGGAGTGCCCCCATCTAAGAATGTTTGGGCCTTCTTGCGTGGGGATTTTCCTATGGATAGCATAGTGCCTCCAGGAGTGAAGGTCCATGCTCTCTAGGATCTATAGGTCCTGGGTGGAGGTCCTCCATTGTTTCCATGGGAGAGTTATATCCCCAGGTCGCCAAAAATCCTTTACATGTTGAAAGGTGTCCCTGTGAAGAAATTGTCTGAGGGGTCCTAGCTCCTCTATCTAGTCTAGAGGTTTTTATTGTTGTCACGAGTCCTACCAGAAGAGTACATTTTCCCCAATCCGGATCTCCCAGAAGGTATGCTTCTGAACCAACTCTCTATTTTTCCAGGCTATGTTCCAGATGTTGGATCCCTGAATCTGGTCGTTGTGACAGATGAGCTTGTCTGCACTTGTGGTTGGCGCATATTTTTGTTTCCAAATTTGCACCCAGAGCGTAATGGGGGCCTTTAACCATATCCACCACATTTTGGCTCCCATGACTTGGTTAAGTTCCCCTGGGTCTCGAAGTCCCAGCCCTCCCCACGCTTTAGGCTTGCATATCTTATCCCAGCCAACTAATGCCCACTTCTTGTTCGGCTGGTGTCCATGCCAAAGGAAGTTTCTATGGAGGTTTTAGATGGCTCTGATGACCTATTTAGGTGTTGCTAGGGCCGTAAACAGGTAGGTAGGAAAAGTTTGCAGAACTGACTTGAGAAGCACCAACCTTGCTTCTATGTTGAGAGGTCTAAAGGTCCAGTTGTTGAGCCTGATAGAGATAGAGAGAAGCAGGTTGTCCCAAGAGATGGATCTTGTTGGGGCTCTTGTGAGGGGGATGCCTAGGTAATTGGACGGAAGGGAGCTCTTGGGTATGCCCATGAGTCTTGAGATATGATTCTGAACCATTGTCGGAGTGTTGAAAAAGTAGAGTTTGGATTTTTCAAGGTTGAGAGCCATGCCTGAAGCTTCTACAAAGTCAAAGAGGATGGAGGTGAGATTGATAGCTTCTCATGCGGTGGGGGTATTCAAGAGTAGGGTGTCATCGACGAATTGGCTATGCGAGGGTGCTGGTTGAATATCATGTAAGGGTAGGCCTTTAAGGGTGCCTTCCAGTACCATTGTCTTGATGTAACATCCTAGGCCTTCCGCCATGACGATGAAGAGGAAGGGCGAGAGAGGGTCCCCTTGTCTTATGCCCCTGGAGGGAGTGAAGGGCTGGGAGGGTACCCCATTTACCAGGATGGAGAAGAAGGCTGACGTGGTTAATTTCATAATCCGGTTTACCACATGTTGGTCAAATCCAAAGGCTTCTAGCATAAAGCGAAGGTACTTCCAGCTGACTCTATCAAAATCTTTTGAAAGATCGAGTTTAATAAGAATACCTGGGGTTTTAGTCGTCTTGAGAGAGTGGATTACCTCATGAGACAGGATGACGTTGTCCATGATTTTTCGTCATTCTACATAGCCTGATTGTTCCTTGGAGATGATGAAGGGAAGGATTGGCTTAAGGCAAGTAGCAATCACCTTTGTAATGATTTTGTATATGAAATTGCAGAGTGCGATTGGTCTGTATTACTTGGGATGGGTCACCCTTTCCTACTTTGGAATTAGTGTGAGGAAAGTTGCATTGAGGGTTGATAAAACTTGTTTGGAGGTTCTTGATTCCTCCATAACCTGCCTCACCTCTTCCTTGATTAGATCCCAACAATGGTGGAAGAAGTCGGTGGTGAAACCATCTGGTCCGGGTGCCTTACCTGGCAGCATTTCTTTAACTTCCTGATCCACTTCTTCTTGAGTAGAGGGTCTCATTAGTGCTTCATTCTGCTCTGGAGTTACCAGGGAGGGTATATGCCTAGTTACCCTTTGGATTGTTGTCATTCTATCTCCATCGGTTTCTGTTAGGAGATCTTTGTAGTAGGTGTTTAAATCTTCATTTATTTGGGTGTGCTCCCTGATGGGGTTTCCTTGGGCATCTTCCAGATGTGTTATTCTATTGATGTAGCGGCGGTGCACCATGGCTCTGTGGAATAATTTTGTGTTCTTCTTTCCCTCTCTGAGCCATTGGACTCTGGATTTATGTCGCCATAGAATTTCCTCTTGTTTTTTCCTTTCCTCTAAACTGGCTTGGAGCTCTACTTCCTCCTTCATTAGATATGTTGTTCTAGTCCCTGAAATGAAGATTTCCTACAATTCTTCCAACCTATTTTCAATAGCCTGCATGCTTTGAAATATGTTTCCAAAAGTTTTCTTTTTCCAGAGCTTCAGCAAGGTTTTGAAATTTTTAAGGCACTGTTGGAATTTGTACATACAGGTACCATGGTCTATTTCTGCTTGGGCCCACCAAGACTTTGCGAGATGATCAAAGTTAGGGTGTGATAGCCTGAATTTCTCAAAGCGAAAGGGTTTGAGCTGGGGCACAATCCTTGTTTCTAGGCAGAAGGCGACCGACCAATGATATGAACCAGCCCTTGGGAGAATGAGACTTTCCATGCTCGGATCCCTTTCTAGTAATTCCTCTACTACAAGGAAGTGATCCAAATGGCAGGCCACCTGCTAGTGCCCTGTTCTATGGTTGGACCAAGGTAAATATTTCATTGTTGTTTTCTATGTCTACTAAATTTAGAGAATCTATGAGGGTTTTAAACTTACCACTGTCATGCTCGAGTCACTTAGTCCCACCTTTCTTCTCCTCTAGCATTAGGATCATGTTGAAATCACCGCCTAGGATCCAGTTGTGCACGCTCAGCAGGGCTTTGATATGAGCTATTCGCTTCATGAGATTTTCGTTGTCCTTCTGACTCTGAGGTCCGTAAACATTTGTGATGTAACCTTCTTGAGCTGATCCTGTGATCATGAAATGGGCAGTGAGCGTGCCAATGGTAGAGAAAAGTTTGCTGAGGGTGACCGTTTTGGGGTTCCATAGGATGGCTAATCCTCCTGACGCTCCAGTGGAGTTGGTGTGTATGGATTCACATCCTCACCAGCTTCTCTGGAATATGGTTTATGCCTTCCACCCAACACATTTTGTCTCCTGTAGTAGCAAGATGTCTGGATTTTCTTCTCGGATCGAGTCTCGTAGGATCCTTTGTTTGGATCTTACATTGAGTCCCCTAATGTTCTAGGTGATGATCTTCATCATAATGGTTGTTGGGTTCGGTGGAGGTATCCCTTCGAGAGCCTTTGGATCTGCCCAGAATTGAGCATAAGGTTTCCTGCTTCCTTGATAAGTTGTTGGGATGACTTCCTTCCTCTTCTTTTGTTTTCATGGGGTATCTTCTTTTTGTCTGAGCTTGGATATATGGCGACACCCAACCTGGCTATGGATCCTGTTGTAGAATCCAAAAAAACTTTATGGACTTTGTGGAGCTGCTCTTCGGGAAGGGCTTGTAAATCCTTGTGATTGAGAGCTCCTTCCAATTTTTCCAGATCTATGCCTACTAGGTCATGGTCGTCCAACTGCATGTGGATGTCTGTGTCCATGGGGCGACACTCTTCTAGGTTGGCCTCATTGGTTTCTACTGATGAGGGTATGGCTTGGTTCTTCCCTTTCACCTGTTGTTTTTCTTTGTGCGGATCTTGGATTTCTTCATCTTTCGGTAGCTGGTTTAGGATATCATAAGAGTTTTTGGTTTGAATACCAGGCCTGGGATCAGGGTGATGTTTCTTTGGAGGGTTTTTCCTTCTGCTTGTGACCGTGGTGAATCCATCCTTCTTCTTGGCCTCGTTGGCTTTGGTTGCCTGGATATTCAATGGATAGCCCCTAAAGAGGTGACCATGTTCATGACACTTCCTGCAACGGAATGGAATGTGTTCATAATCCAGCGTTTGTTGCCAGTCCTTGTATTGATATTCCAGAGTGACAAATTCGAGAAGAGATTTGCAGATGTCCATGTAAACAGATTCGGGCATATGAGGTGTATTTCCTTTGCCTTGTGGCCTCTGATGCTTTGACATAGTGCCCCATTGTGTTTCCCATTCCCATGAGGATTTACTCCAACCAAAACTCCTGGGGAAAATAGTAAAGTCGAATCCAGACTAGAGCCATTGTGAAATATTCCATGTCTAGGCTAAATCATTACATTCAGAAGCGTAGGAAAAACCCAACCGAGTTGTAGAAGTATGGTCCATTTTCAAAGATTTTTTCCTTATCTTCCAGGCTATATAGGATGATTGTGAAAAAGCCTTTGGAGCTTAGATAGACCTCTTAATCTCCCTTAGGGTTCCACCAGTGTTTGATCTAGCGAGTTAGGTCACATTCTGAAGTCCATAATACTAGGAAATTTCCTATGAGGGCATGATCTCGCATGAACTTCATGTGTTCGCCTACCCTTGTTGAGTTGATGAGATATTTTGGGGGTTTCTCCATTTGCGGGATGCATTTTCCCGACTCCCATCCACAAGGTGCTTTTGTATGGGGAATTCCTACTTCCACATCCATCTCTTTCTGAATCCCTTGTTCTCTAGCTAGGAGTTGGTCTCGTAGCTGTGGCGGCGTCTCAAAAGAGGGACGCTTCGCTCTTGTGCCCGCTCTATCATTAGCAGTTACGTTACTATGTGAGTGGGGTTTCCCCCCCTCCGTTGGACTCATTCTGACTGATCAGACGTTGGGTTTTCTTGTTACGGTGCATATCAGATAGATGGTACCATGGCAGATATTTCAGGTCATGCGTAGATGATCAGGGGACGCGTTGTAGAGCGCTAGAGGAGAAAGAGATTCTTAAATCACTCTCTAAAACTCCATTGTGCAACACCTTGCTAGCAATGATTAAGAAGGACATAACCATAAGGTTGTAGTTAAACATTCCATAAAAAAACATTGTGGAAACAAAAGTCTCATATTCATAATTCCTTTATGAAAAGAAACTAATTTTATGCTCATGGTCATTGATGAACTCACACCCATTCACAAGAAGAGATAGAGAGATAGAGCTCAAGCTTGCGGTTAGAGAGAGCTCACAGACTAGGGCACAAGGAGAGAGCTCCAAAGCTGCAAGGTTAGAGAGAGCTCAAGGACTAGGGCATAGGGAGAGAGCTCACAATATGCATGGTTAGAGAGAGCTCGTGTTTAGAGAGAGCTTGCGGAGGGCACTAGGAGAGAGAGCTCGCAGAGGGCACTGGGAGAGAGATCACACGGAGGGAATTGGCCGGGAGAGAGAGCTCGCGGAGGGCATTGGCTGGGAGAGAGATCTCGAGGGCATGGTTCGGAAGGAGACACAACTCTAGGAGGGAATCGGGAGAGCGAGCTTGAGTGCAACGTAGGGAGAAGAGAATGGTAAGTTGTTGAATTTACTTCTATGTATTCTCATAAAATTCCTTAGGGTGATTAGTGATGTCTTTAGCTTGGAATTCATTGTGAATGTGGACGATCATAGTGGTGTCCATGTTGACCATTCTCAACTTCCATAGAGCTCCCATTAGATCTTGAACCAGTGAAAAGGGCCCTTGAGTCTACGCCATCCAAAGCTTATCCTCTTAAAGAAAAATATCCATTGCTTTTGGACAAGGTTAAATATCTTATTCCTCAAGATAAAAAAAAGTAGTTATCTTCTCTTGTTTGGAAAACATATAGAAGGCATGGGTAAGGATTGTGGTATTAGTGGAGGTCTTGGTCTAGACTCCAACCAACCTTCAATACCCCCCTAGGTAGGTAGGGAATCTGATCTATCAAAGGCTTATGAGAAAGGTAGTAGGGAAGTTAAAAAAGGTAGGAAAAATACCATTAAGTGGAACCTTAAAGTAGGGTAGGCCCATCCAAGGGTTTAAAATAATTATTGTATCCTTAATGTAAGAGGGTTAAGATCTCCCCTCAAAAAATAGCTATAGAGAGGCTAGTAAAAATTTATAACCCTAATATTATGACGGTGCAAGAGACAACGATAAAAGGAGAAAACACCAAAAATATCTTAGCCTTATTTTTAAAACGATCATCTTTTGTTGCCTTGGATGTTGTAGGTAATCTATGATCCAGGTGGATATTGGTGGCCACCAACCTATTCCACTTGGATCCCCACCATTTCTTCTTTCAATTTTTCAGTTTTCGCACAGTTTACTATTTTTAGCAGTTTTTTCGGGTCCTGAACTTCCGGGGCCATTTTGAGGCCCTAAATGATGTTTTTTGGGTATGTTGCTCTCACAAAATATCATCTAACGATGCTATTTTTCCTCGAGAATTGTAGGCCTCGGATAGATTGTTCCAACGAGCTATCATACACCTAAAACGGAGATCGTATGCAAAAGTTACGACCCCGGGAAGTTGATGCACCAACTTACCCAAACGGGGCCCACATGACTTTTGGCGCTTCATCTCCCAGGGTTAGGT
>SNQJ01S0155923.1:5675-20111 GCA_010110895.2 Picea sitchensis | reverse complement strand
CCATGGTTATAACTAATATTTAATATTGGTGAATTGTGATTTTGTGATCGGTCAGTTGCTCAAGATTGGGATGCACTACATTTATACATTGAAAACAACCTGGACTGGATGAAGGTACGGATTGATAGATGTAAAGAACATCATGGTGGTAGGTTATCATGGAAAGAACTGTCTGAATTGGTTACAGAAGCTCGTCGTAATGGACATTCCGATGTTACGCAGAGGGAAATAGATTTAGCATATTGTTTGAAAGCAAATTCACCCATTTTATTCAGTTATTTTATATTATATTAATGTGACTCTAGGTGTGTTTTTTTCATATTATACTTTCCAAATTATATAAATTTGTTTATTATTAATTGACAATGCATCTTTTACATGTATGGCATATTGCAGTTGAAACACCACAAGGCTATGTGGTGCAATGGTCGTAAATTTCACATCAAACAGTTGGATGAAGCCAGAAAAACTTCTGATAGTGGGATAACTGCAATATTCCAGTTCACTAATGTTTCCTCTATGAGTGACAGACATCCTTGAGAATTTGAAAATAGATACTATGGGTTTTTGAATGATATAATTGAGGGTGACTTTAATTCCTTCAAATTAGTTTTGTTCGATGTAAAATGGTATAGGTTACGAATGCATGAACATGATGAGGAAATAACCATTATTCAACATGCTAATGGATTTTCGATGATTAAAGCAATGGTGTTTGAAAAAAAAAACGACCGCTATGTTTTTCCAAGTCAATGTGAACAAGTCTTTTACTCAGAGATTCTAGGTAAGAGGGATTGGTCATTTGTTGTTAGATATGATCCAAGAGGAAGGCCAGTAAAGTATATTGTAGATGAGGAAGATGATATTGAATAAGAAGATGATGTAGATCTAGAGACGGAAGAATATGGGTCGACAAATGAAGAAGACAAAGAAGATGAACTAGGCGTAGGAGACAATGTGCCAGTTCTTGATGATGATATCGATGAAGATATGCTCGAAAATGACATTAATGATGATGATGAGGATATCATCAATCCTTTCAACAGTGTTTTTGAACCAGATGTTGATACATATATTGAGTTGGATGATCAAGAAGAAGATACAGAAGAAGGATGATACAAATGTTGAGTTGGTCGATGAGGTACATAGCTAGATATTTTAATTTATATGAATTATTATTCTCTTTAAATAATTTTTAATTATGTGGGTTAATTACATGTTTTTAAGTTTTATTTCATTTTTGTTCTGGTAGTTTCTATGCATGATTAATATGTTGCTTCTGTTTGTTATCTATTTTATATATTGGGTATTGGGGGATTGAGAGCGATGTGAGGTGGGGGAGGGGCCATTTGAGCTTTCACCTTCACGTGGTTGGCCTTCAAGTTTTGTAGATAATAAATTATTCTCGAAACCAAGAGAAGTTCATCCATTCATCTTTATACTCAAATATCACTACAAGCCGACTCTATATATCAAATTTTAAAGGAAACATCTATTAAAAGACATTGTACTAGGGATAGAGTACATGATGGGCAACAATGACCAGTGAATGGGGCCAACGTTGAAATTTTTTCAAATTTTTTCTGTATGACATCATACATCCTTGAGTCTTGAAACCCTCCCATGCATACATGCACATATTGAATAAATTTAAACATTGGCCCCATTCATTGCTCACTATCATTAGATACACAAACAAAAGAAATGTTCATGATAATTTTTTACTTCTCCCAATCGACTTGGGCACCATGATAATTGTGACATTCTACATAAATAAAGTGTCATAATCAACAACATTGTTTCCTACTCTCCTTCCAAAATATATAATAGATGTGTATACTTGGATATCACTAATCTTTTTCATTATTGCAATTGATAATTACTTCTAAGTTTTTTAAAAATTCTTTATAAGGTGCCAGCAGTTCCTCTTTGAGAAAATGAATTGGGTATCTAGGTACCCATATGAATATGGAAGAGAAGTTCCTCATTTCCTCCTCCATTTTTCCTTGGTCCACATAGGGATAAAAGCTAAGACACTTGGATTGTGAGAAAAAAGACTAGGAAACATGTGGAAACAATGGATTATGATTCAATTAAAAAAATGAATATATATACAGGAACTTATATATAAAGTTATTGTAGTTTCATAGGGAAAACATGGAATGATATATTAATGAGGGAAGAGAGTCGCATACATCCATGCTATAATGGTAAGTGAACTATGAATACATGAATGAGATGAGAATGATGATAGAGTGTTAAAGTTTTCATGTTTTAGGAGTTAGTGTGATATATAAATAAATTTAAAATTAAATAAGGAAGTTGTATTTATCATGGTGTAAAATCTTGACATTTTTAGCCTTTTCCATCTAGCCAAAACAATGGGAGGCAAATCAACAATTTTGGATTGAAAACTAGCAAAAATATTTTTTTCTTAATGAAATTTTCAATATGAGATGCATATATCGCACAATCCAAGTGTAGTAGGAATTTTTCGGGTTGTTTAATATCATTGTTGAATTAAAAACGAATATCAAGAAAAAATGCATCACCGATGCAAATTGGAAAAGGAGAAAAACATTGAGAGTTTATCTAGCATCGTTATATTTATTGAATCAATGATTTTCATTCACAATTTCATCTTATGTGGGAAATCATTAGGATTGAGTTTTACTACATTGATTTGTATGAAATTGGTGTCGATAGTGAGCTTAATATCTATTATCAAAAAATAAGTAGAAATCTCATCATGATAGTTTATCCAACAAAGGTTTTTGATTACATTCTCTCCCACTCCTTGTCGTGCCAAATATTTTTTGTTCCTCACATACACCTTTCTCTTACTCCTCTTCATCCTACGTTACCCCTACCTCATGTCCCAAAATCCACCTCCTTGATATCCCCCTTTGCCCCTATTCCAATTATATACAAATTATTAGATACAATTTGTGAGTGAAAATGAGGTGGGACCTCTCATCTCCACTCATCTCACTTGAATACCTCAATGGCACGTCAATTGCACAAGAGAGTAGTCTAAAGAACTAGTGTGAAGAATCATAAGGGTTTTGTTAAGGGAACAATGGATCCTGATAGACTAGTGAAATATATCCATAGAAATACTTGGAAACATGTGGAAATCAACCCACATAAAAATCATGGAGACAATTAAGAAGGGGAAAAGAAAGAAGTGGGGAGAAGAATGATCGTGGGGAGAATAAAAAGGAAGGTGGAAACTTGGTTGGTGATGAATCTAAAGTTGGAGGTGAAGACAATAAGGCTCCAAGAAATAAACATGAAGCTCATGCTCCTAAAGATTCCATTGAGAATGTTCATCCCTTCCATATATTTAGGTATGAAAATCAAATTCATGCTCTATAATGTAACCCTCTTAGGGTGTTTCTCTTCGATGTGTGTTGTGGGAGGTCTTGAATCCATTAGAAATTGAAAGGATATGATTTGAGGATATGAAGGTATGATTAATTCCACTAAACTCAATTAACTATATGATTGGTATAATTTTGTGTGCATGAATCTAATCTAGGAAGTATCCCAACTAAGTACTTAGCGACTTGAATTGTCATTATTTTTTTGTTTCATTGACTAGTAGTATAACTATTTTCATTGAAATGCATGTACGAACCCCTACTATAGTATGTACAATCCATTAAGGTGGAATGGATAATCTAAACTATGTTATAAATAAACCAATATATGAATTTCAAATTTTGCAAATTTGTGTTCTATCTATAAGTTGGTTGATATATATATCTATATCCTATACCTATATATCTATTATTCTTGTTTTATTTTAACGCTATGTAAATATGGTGGCATGTCTTGAAGTTTGGATTCACATGGTTTCTATGGTTGTATCCATTGGTTTATGGGAAGAATAAAAACAATCAACATTCAAGATCTTAAGTACTTAGTGTTTCAATACCTTTTATCCTAGATTCATGCACAAATATTTACCATACCGTCAAGGCATATTCCAACATGAATTATATCTTCTTTCTTATCTTCCAACTTATCCTTATTGTTATCTTCCTCTACTTCCATGAGGGTTATTTTCCTCTTATGCTTCTTTAGTCGAGCCATCATCTTGAGCATTTTCTTTTTGGTAGCTTTCAATTCATTTTCACAACTATGTTGATATTCCCTTCTCCATGTCTCCAATCTCCCCATTTCCTATGCTACAATCTCTTGATTTTCATTACATAGGAACTCACATCATCTAATAGAGTCATGAAGGTGGTCCTGTGATTTTCCATTTTACTTGTTTCAAAGCATCAAAATTCAGAATTGACACAGAAGAACAACTTCTCAAGATTTAAAATATTTTATAGAGCCAACCAAAGAGAGAGTAATACCAGGCTATCTCAAAATGTCTATAAGAGAAAACGCATTGGGACCTTTTAGAAGAAGTTCCAAAAATAAATTGGCTTTCAAACTGAGAAGAATTCCTTGATTTTTGTGAACGAGGAGACTCAAATATAACCAAAATAGTACTTGATAATGATGTTTGAGGTTAGAATATTGCATGCAAATGAAACCTAGCTTCCTTGTTCCCAAAACCAAACCTCTGAGTCTTCACACAACAATGCTCCTAAAGTCCCCACATGACACACTTCCAAAACCAACCTTCTATCTAGAACCATACCTTCTAGTTGGAAGAAACAAAAGGATAATGGTAAGAAGAAGACCACTCCTCCAAATACATATCTAAAACTTTGATATTCCCATTTGACAATGTAGAAAAATCCCACTCGTTTTGCACCATCCCATCCTACCAGGGCTAACAAAGAATGACTCCTACAGGATATAAAAAATAACATGACAGAGTACCCATATAGTCCTTTGCAAATGCATGTTGTAGATGTGATGCCACTTATTAGGATTGTTATAATGGTAATTTAATAAGAAGGGGGGTGATAAGAATAATGGGGGTTTCAAACTACCTCTTCCTCTCTATTTTTCCACATACAACCAAGAGATAAAGAGAAATCCTTATCGACCATTACATCTACTAATCGATTAATGTCTTTGAGGACATGAAAGAATTTAACTTCCTTAAAAAATACTTCTAACAAGGTGTGACACAACAATCTATTGAGATGAGGTTATTTAGGGAGAGATTTGTAGACCAAGTGGCGTATGACTATGATCGAATCTTCAATCATTATAATCTTGTCTTTCCTTCATTCTTAATTATCCAATCTCCTAGTCCAATGGCCAAAGATTCAACTTAATTATTAGAGATTTTGCTAATTCTCCAAGCATAATTATAGACATAATTCCCCCAAAACTTATTCCCCTTAAAAAGTAATCTCATATATTTTTTATTGTGCTTTAATCATAACTATAATGACCAAGACTATGAAATATATATTACCAACCCTCAATCTTATCTTATAACATTATTTAGAATAATCAATTAAGGTTTCCTTGCATATTATCAATTAAGTTGAGACCTAATGTCTTGAAAAAGAGCTTCATACCATCATTTAGAAGAAATGTTATTGGATATAATCAATTGAGTCGAGAGGTAATGTCTTAAAAAAGAGTAGAGCCTAATATATTAATTTCCAGAAAAGAGGGGAAACCATAAACACCATGTCTGCCAGGTGTCTCTCCATATAAGTGGAAACCGAGAAAACTGGCTATCTATGCAGTCTGTGAGACAAAAAAACTGGCTTCCATCTATCTTGCCCGAAGGAAACCAAGACATTTGGCAACCATTGGTGTGAGAAAAAACATTGAGTTTTAGAGTTACAAAATAATGGGTTCTAGCCATGACTAGCCTGAGGGAAACCAAGAAAAAGACTGAAACTATCGACTGTGACATTTACCTAGTGGTCTCTGCAGAATCCATGTCGCCTTCGCCATCCTTATCATCGGCTTTGGCTATCAGCACGAAGGGTTGAGCACACGTCGGGTAGCATTGTCCTGGATGTGTATCTGAGTAGGCATCGTAGATCAAGTCGACGCATTGGCTGACTAGACTGGTGCGGTGGATTAGGTCCTCCACCATGCTCCTCAGTTCAAAAACTAACGTTAAGTGGTCTGGGTGAAGGAGTGGCAGTTAGACACGTCCTACCACTTGCATGGTAGAAAAAGGACGTGGCATAGGAGCGATGCCACCCACCTCCTCCAGAATAACCTCTGTCAGTTTCCTTTCAGATCGGTTGCCTCATCCTTGACTGGCTTGTTTCTTCCCGGGACTTTTGTTGGAGGGATCTCTGTTGCGCCTGTGGTCGGTTCTACCTCAAAATCTGTCGAGATTTCTTCAATGATGTAGCAGGGGGGAAATCAACCAAATGGGATTCTCCTCTTTGAGAGACTTGATGATTCTTGGTGGCCAGTTGGGTAATTTCCTCTGGAAAACAAGTCGGCGGGTTCCAATTTTCTGGAACGGTGAATAGCAGGTGGGCTAGGGGGACTTGAATGGGTTCGTCTAGGATGATTTCTTCAATTTTGGCCATGGGAGGCATGCCAGGCCTCCTATTTTTGTAGGAGAGCTATTTTTGTGCCATGGACAATGCCCTCTCGAAATTTTGTTGTCTCTTTCTGCGTGCAGTCGAGGCATACCAGGCAGCCCCCCTGCAGGGCTTGCCTCGTTCACGTGGCATGTGGAGGTGCCAAGCAATGGTCCTGGCAATAATTAGGAAACTACACTCGCACCAGAGCTCAAGGATGCTCAAATTCTACGCCTTCAACTTGAAATGAGCCCCTTCCTTTTCAAAATAAAAAATATTCATGAGAAGTAATGTGACCAGACCCGCCATTAAGACCATACACTGAGTGCTTTGTGACTCCGTGCCTTTCACGCATGCGAGAGGTCTTGGCTCATCAGACTGGATAATCTGGCTTGCTCCCGTCCTTAATGGTAAGGGGATGGGAGCCAGTGGCCTATATTTAAGGCCCGACCAAGCATTGTTCCACGTGTCGTCCCTATGCAAGGTGGCACCCCATCCGGGGTTGGGTATTCCTTGTTGGCCAAGCGTTGACATCGGGTGGATAGTTTTGTAACTTCCAAGATGTGAGGAGCCTAGTAGATGCTTTCCTTCTCCATTGTTACCCCTTCATTTGCTAAGAAATCCACTATATTGTTCGCATCCCTTTTCACATGGGAGGGGATGATACTAATATTGGGTTTGAGAAGGGCCCCGAATTCCTCTAGCAGACCCGACAGTCTCCAGTTGGGCGAGATTTTACTTGGATGTTCCCCGTGGAGAATCTTGGTAATTAGTCAAATGATGACTTGAGAATCTCCTTCCAAAATGATATTGTGGAAGTCATTGGCTATTGTTGATTGTATGCCTCAGAGGAGGCCAGTCAGTTCAGCAACATTGTTTGTGTTTTCCCCAATGAAACCTTCCACAAGGCAAAGGATCTGGCCGTCTGCATTTCTGAGGGCGGCTTCAAATCCAGTTGGTCCTGGGCTCCCTTTGGAATCCCCATCAAATTTTACCTTTATAAATATTACTAGGGGGGGGGGACTAGCTAATTGAGCTACTTCTATGGTGACTGCTTGGATTTACCATGGGATGATTATTCAGGCTAAGCTGCCACTACTGGAAAATGCACTGCTCCTCCTGGTTGCATTTCAGATCCTCCTGCTTCCAAGTTTTACTACAGATTGTTTCCCGAATGACTTTGTTTATTTTTCCCCATATTAGGTTTGGTCTAGATGCCTTAGAGTGGAAGATCCTTTTATTCCATTCCTTCCAGATTTGCCAGAGAGTGAATCCTGGGAGTAGTAGCCAAATGTGGGCCAGAATAGGATTTTTGAAGGTTACCAAATCCCAATTCTCGATTGTATCTCTAATGCTATTCCTGTTTCAGTTCATTATGTGCATTTCTTGAGCCCCTTGGTCCCATATCCACTGGCTTGAAAAGACATCTATTGAAGGGATGTTCCAAGGTTTCCTCCTGTTGTTGACATAAGGGGAAAATTTATGGTCCAATGAAGCCTATTTTCCGAAGATTATCCCAAGTGAGGATATGGTTGTGGACGATGAGCTAAAGAAAGGTTGACACCTTTGGCCAGAGGAGGGGGCTCCAAACCTTGTTCCAAATATTCTCCTTGTCCCCATTCTGGAGATTACCTTGCAAATAGTAGGCTTCTTTGATTGAAAATTTACCTATAGTGGAGTGCTCCCATCTAAGAATGTTTGGGCCTTCTCGCGTGGGGATTTTCCTATGGATAGAATAGTGCCTCCAGGCGTGAAGGTCCATTCTCTCTAGGATCTATAGGTCCTGGGTGGAGGTCCTCCATTGTCGCCATGGGAGAGTTCTATCCCTAGGTCGCCAAAAATCATTTACATGTTGAAAGGTGTCCCTGTGAAGCAATTGCCTGAGGGGTCCTAGCTCCTCTATCTAGTCTAGAGGTTTTTGTTGTTGCCACGAGTCCTACCAGAAGAGTGCATTTTCCCCAATCCGGATCTCCCAGAAGGCATGCTTCTTAACCAACTCTCTATTTTGCCAGGCTGTGTTCCATATGTTGGATCCATAAATCTGGTCGTTGTGATAGATGAGCTTGTCTGCACTTGTGGTTGGAGCATATTTTTGTTTCCAAATTTGCACCGAGAGCGCAGTGGGGGCCTTTAACCATCTCCACCACATTTTGGCTCCCATGACTTGGTTAAGTTTCCCTGGGTCTCGAAGTCCCAGCCCTCCCCACACTTTAGGCTTGCATAGCTTGTCCCAGCCAACTAATGCCCACTTCTTGTTTGGCTGGTGTCCATGCCAAAGGAAGTTTCTATGGAGGTTTCAGATGGCTCTGATGACCCGTTTAGGTGCTGCCAGGGCCATAAACAGGTAGGTAGGAAAATTTTGCAGAACTAACTTGAGAAGCACCAGCCTTGCTTCTATGTTGAGAGGTCTAAAGGTCCAATTGTTGAGCCTGATAGAGATAGAGAGAAGCAGGTTGTCCCAAGAGATGGATCTTGTTGGGGCTCTTGTGAGGGGGATGTCTAGGTAATTGGATGGAAGGGAGATCTTGGGTATGCCCATGAGTCTTGAGATATGATTCTGAACCATTGTCAGAGTGTTGAAAAAGTAGAGTTTGGATTTTTCAAGGTTGAGAGCCATGCCTGAAGCTTCTACAAAGTCAAAGAGGATGGAGGTGAGATTGATAGCTTCTCATGCGGTGGGGGTATTCAAGAGTAGGGTGTCATCGACGAATTGTCTATGTGAGGGTGTTGGCTGAATATTATGTAAGGGTAGGCCTTTAAGGGTGCCTTCCAGTAACGTTGTCTTGATGTAACATCCTAGGCCTTCCACCATGAGGATGAAGAGGAAGGGTGAGAGAGGTTCCCCTTGTCTTATGCCCTTGGAGGGAGTGGAGGGTTGGGAGGGTACCCCATTTACCAAGATGGAGAATAAGGCTGACGTGGTTAATTTCATAATCCGGTTTACCCAATGTTGGTCAAATCCAAAGGCTTCTAGCATAAAGTGAAGGTACTTCCAGCTGACTCTATCAAAAGCTTTTGAAAGATCGAGTTTAATAAGAATACTTGGGGTTTTAGTCGTCTTGAGAGAGTGGATTACCTCGTGAGCCAGGATGATGTTGTCCATGATTTTTTGTCCTTCTACATAGCCTGATTGTTCCTTGGAGATGATGAAGGGAAGGATTGGCTTAAGGCGAGTAGCAATCACCTTTGTAATGATTTTGTATATGAAATTGCAGAGTGTGATTGGTATGTATTTCTTGGGATGGGTCACCCTTTCCTACTTTGGAATTAGTGTGAGGAAAGTTGCATTGAGGGTTGATAAAACTTGTTCGGAGGTTCGTGATTCCTCCACAACCTGCCTCACCTCTTCCTTGATTAGATCCCAACAATGGTGGAAGAAGTCGGTGGTGAAACCATCTGGTCCGGGTGCCTTACCTCGCAGCATTGCTTTAACTTCCTGATCTACTTCTTCTTGAGTAGAGGGTCTCATTAGTGCTTCATTCTGCTCTGGAGTTACTAGGGAGGGTATATGCCCAGTTACCCTTTGGATTGTTGTCATTCTGTCTCCATCAGTTTCCGTTAGGAGATCTTTGTAGTAGGTGTTTAACTCTTCACTTATTTGGGTGTGCTCCCTGATAGGGTTTCCTTGGGCATCTTCCAGATGTGTTATTTTATTGATGTGGCGGTGGTGCACCATGGATCTATGGAATAATTTTGTGTTCTTCTTGCCCTCTCTGAGCCATTGGACTCTGGATTTATGTCGCCATAGAATTTCCTCTTGTTTTTTCCTTTCCTCTAAACTGGCTTGGAGCTCTACTTCCTCCTTCATTAGATCTGTTGTTCTAGTCCCTGAAATGAAGATTTCCTACAATTCTTCCAACCTATTTTCAATAGCCTGCATGCTTTGAAATATGTTTCCAAAAGTTTGCTTGTTCCAGAGCTTCAGCGAGGTTTTGAAATTTTTAAGGCGCCGCTGGAATTTGTACATACAGGTACCATGGTCTATTTCTGCTTGGGCCCACCAAGACTTTGCAAGATGATCAAAGTTAGGGTGTGATAGCCTGAATTTCTCAAAGCGAAAGGGTTTGAGCTGGGGCACAGTCCTTGTTTCTAGGCAGAAGGCGGCCGACCAATGATATGAACCATCCCTTGGTAGAATGAGGCTTTCCATGCTCAGATCCCTTTCTAGTAATTCCTCTACTACAAGGAAGCAATCCAAATGGCATGCCACCTGCTAGTGCCCCGTTCTATGGTTGGACCAAGGTAAAGATTTCATTGTGGTTTTCTACGTCTACTAAATTTAGAGAATCTATGAGGGTTTTAAACTTACCACTGTCATGCTCGAGTCGCTTAGTCCCACCTTTCTTCTCCTCTAGCATTAGGATCATGTTGAAATCACCGCCTAGGATCCAGTTGTGTGTGCTCAGCAGGGCTTTGATATGAGCTATTCGCTTCGTGAGATTTTCATTGTCTTGTTGACTCTGAGGTCCGTAAACATTTGTGATGTAACCTTCTTGAGCTGATCCTGTGATCATGAAATGGGCGGTGAGCGTGCCAATGGTAGAGAAAGGTTCACTGAGGGTGACCGTGTTGGGGTTCCATAGGATGGCTAATCCTCCTGACGCTCCAGTGGAGTTGGTGTGTATGGATTCACATCCTCGATAGCTTCTCTGGAATATGGTTTATCCTTGCCATCCAGCACATTTTGTCTCCTGTAGTATCAAGATGTCTGGATTTTCTTCTCGGATTGAGTCTCGTAGGATCCTTTGTTTGGATCTTAAATTGAGTCCCCTAATGTTCCAGGTGATGATCTTCATCATAATGGTTGTTGGGTTGGGTGGAGGTATCCCTCCGAGAGCCTTTGGATCTGCCCAGAATTGAGCATAAGGTTTCCTGCTTCCTTGATAAGTTGTTGGGCTGACTTCCTTCCTCTTCTTTTGTTTTCACAGGGTATCTTCTTTGTGTCTGATCTTGGATCTATGGATACACCTAGCCTGGCTGTGGATTCTGTTGTAGAATCCAAAAAAAAATTATGGACTTTGTGGAGCTGCTCTTCAGGAAGGGCTTGCGAATCCTTGTGATTGAGAGCTCCTTCCAATTTTTCCAGATCTATGCCTACTAGGTCATGGTCGTCCAACTGCATGTGGATGTCTGTGTCCATGGGGTGGAGCTCTTCTGGGTTGGCCTCATTGGTTTGTACTGATGAGGGTATGGCTTGGTTCTTCCCTTTCACCTGTTGTTTTTCTTTGTGCGGATCTTGGATTTCTTCATCTTTCGGTAGTTGGTTTAGGATCTCATAAGAGTTTTTGGTTTGAATACCAGGCCTGGGATCACGGTGATGTTTCTTTGGAGGGTTTTTCCTTCTGCTTGTGACCGTGGTGAATCCATCCTTCTCCTTGGCCTCGTTGGCTTTGGTTCCCTAGATATTCAATGGACATCCCCTAAAGAGGTGGCCATGTTCATGACACTTCCTGCAACGGAATGGAATGTGTTCATAATCCAGCGTTTGTTGCCAGTCCTTGTATTGATATTCCAGAGTGACAAATTTGGGAAGAGCTTTGGAGATGTCCATGTAAACACAGATTCGGGCATATGAGGTGTATTTACTTTGCCTTGTGGCCTCTGATGCTTTGACATAGTGCCCCATTATGTTTCCCATTCCCATGAGGATTTCCTCCAACCAAAACTCCTGGGGAAAATAGTAAAGTCGAATCCAGACTGGAGCCATTGTGAAATATTCCTTGTCTAGGCTAAATCTTTCCATTCAGAAGCATAGGAAAAACCCAACCGAGTTGTAGAAGTATGGTCCATTTTCAAATATTTTTTCCTTGTCTTCCACGCTATACAGGATGATTGTGAAAAAGCCTTTGGATCTTAGTTGAACCTCGTAATCTCCTTTAGGGTTCCACCAGTGTTTGATCCATCGAGTTAGGTCACATTCTGAAGTCCATAATCCTAGGAAATTTCCTATGAGGGCATGATCTCGCATGAACTGCGTGTGTTCGCCTACCCTTGTTGAGCTGATGAGATATTTTGCGGGTTTCTCCATTTGCGGGATGCATTTTCCCGACTCCCATCCACAAGGTGCTTTTGTATGGGGAATTCCTACTTCCACATCCATCTCTTTCCGAAGCCCTTGTTCTCTAGCTAGGAGTTGGTCTTGTAGCTGTGGCGGCGGCTCAAAAGAGGGATGCTTTGCTCTTGTGCCCTCTCTATCGTTGGCAATTACGTTACTGTGTGAGTGGAGTTGCCCCCCCTCCACTGGACTCATTCTTACTGATCATACGTTAGGTCTACTTGTTACGGAGCGTATCAGTCAGATGGTACCATGGCAGAGATTCCAGGTCATGCGCAGATGAGCAGGGGACGCGTTGTAGAGCACTAGAGGAGAAAGAGATTCTTAAATCACTCTCTAAAACTCCATTGTGCAACACCTTGCTAGAAATGGTTGAGAAGGACATAACCATAAGGTTGTAGTTAAACATTCCATAAAAAAACATTGTGGAAACAAAAGTCTCATATTCATAATTCCTTTATGAAAAGAAAATAATTTTATGCTCATGGCCATTGATGAACTCATGCCCATTCACAAGAAGAGATAGAGAGATAGAGCTCGAGCTTGCGGTTAGAGAGATCTCACAGACTAGGGCACAAGGAGAGAGCTCACAAGTTGCAAGGTTAGAGAGAGCTCAAGGACTAGGGCATAGGGAGAGAGCTCACAATATGCAAGGTTAGAGAGAGCTCGTGGTTAGAGAGAGCTTGCAGAGGGCACTGGGAGAGAGAGCTCGCAGAGGGCACCGGGAGAGAGAGCTCACGGAGGGCATTGGTCGGGAGAGAGAACTCGCGGAGGGCATTGGATGGGAGAGAGAGCTCGAGGGCATGGTTAGGAAGGAGACACAACTCTAGGAGGGCATCGAGAGAGCGATCTTGAGTGCAATGTAGGGAGAAGAGAATGGTAAGTTGTTGAATTTACTTCTCTGTATTCTCATAAAATTCCTTAGGGTGATCAGTGATGTCTTGATCTTGGAATTCATTGTGAATGTGGAGGATAATAGTGGTGTCCATGTTGACCATTCTCAAATTCCGTAGAGCTCCCATTAGATCTTGAACCAGTGAAAAGGGCCCTTGATTCTACACCATCCAAAGCTTATCGTCTTAAATAAAAATATCCCTTGCTTTTGGACAAGGTTAAATATCTTATTCCTCAAGATAAAAAAAAGTAGTTATCTTCTCTTCTTTGGAAAACATATAGAAGGCATGGGTAAGGATTGTTGTATTAGTGGAGGTCTTGGTCTAGACTCCAACCAACCTTCAATACCCCCTAGGTAGGTAGGGAATCTGATCTATCAAAGGCTTATGAGAAAGGTAGTAGGGAAGTTAAAAAAGGTAGGAAAAATACCATTAAGTGGAACCTTAAAGTAGGGTAGGCCCATCCAAGGGTTTAAAATAATTATTGTATCCTTAATGTAAGAGGGTTAAGATCTCCCCTCAAAAAATAGCTATAGAGAGGCTAGTAAAAATTTATAACCCTAATATTATGACGGTGCAAGAGACAACGATAAAAGGAGAAAACACTAAAAATATCTTAGCCTTATTTTTAAAAAGATCATCTTTTGTTGCCTTGGATGTTGTAGGTAAATCTATGATCCAGGTGGATATTGGTGGCCACCCACCTATTCCACTTGGACCCCCACCATTGCTTCTTTCAGTTTTTTAGTTTTCGCACAGTTTACTATTTTTAGAAGTTTTTTCGGGTCCTGAACTTTCGAGGCCATTTTGAGGCCCTAAATGATGTTTTTTTGGGTATGTTTCTCTTGCAAAATAGCATCTAATGATGTTATTTTGTCTTGAGCATTGTAGGCCTCGGATAGATTGTTCCAACGAGCTATCATATGCCTAAAACGGATATCGTATGCAAAAGTTACGACCCCGGGAAGTTGATGCACCAACTTACCCAAACGGGGCCCACATGACTTTTGGC
>SNQJ01S0155921.1:15416-39993 GCA_010110895.2 Picea sitchensis | reverse complement strand
AATATTCTTCAGTGTCTTTTATGCAATTCCTCCATATTTTACTACTTGGAACCTCTCATAAAATGAGTTATAACAAAAATGGCATACCTTGTTGAATTCTAGCTTATTCTAGAGAGCGAACTTGTAGAGAGTGCCCCACATGGAATATTTGTTGTATGGATCTAAAAATGGTCCACATAATACTATAGACTGTACTCTAACCAATACATTTGGTCTTACTGAATTTATATCTGTTATGAATAATTTATGACATTTTTACCCAAGACACCTGTTTTAGACTAGTTTCAGGACTAACCACAAACCCTATTTTCCACGGAGTGTCAATCCAAAAATACAATGACCCACAAGCTGAAATTTTTATCATAGCTACTTGTATATGTTTTCTCAACGGAATCCCAATTTCACAGTCTGAATCATTCTATAAAAAATGTTATTTCAAAAATGGTGAGATTACCTGTAAATAACATACCTTAGAAAACATCATCAAAAGAATCTATCCTCCCTTGAATTTTGACCTTCTTTACTTCACCGTCCCTTTGAAATTCAGCTTAGATATCCTTTGGTTACCTCATTCACTTGTAGATATTCAATATGATCATGTGTGATTAAAAATGAGAGAACCTTGCCTCTTATTTATACTTTCATGTAGCTTCCTCAAGGGGTTACCTTATAACCATCTTAACCCACTTTCCTTATTTAAGGGCTAACCCACTTCTAACCACTTGTCCACTTAGTAATTTATCCATTAAATTTATTATTTAAATAATTTATTTTGTATCTACTTTGACTTATAGTACACTCATCACTTCACTTTATTATTTAAATTACCTTCTAAACATCTTAACCCACTTTCCTTATTTTAGGGCTAACCCACTTCTAACCACTTGTCCACTTAGTAGTTTATCCATTAACTTTATTATTTAAATAGTTTATTTTGTATCCAATTTGAATTATAGTACACTCATCACTTCACTTTATTATTTAAATACTTTATTCTTTGCAACCACTTTGACCACTTTGACCTTTTGGGGCTTCTAGATGACTCATGAGGGTTCTCCAACTTTACATGGCCATAACTCTCTAACCATGAGGAGTTATGTGACATTCTACCATGAATGACATGTACTATCCATATAGAATAGTATTACCTAAATATATATCAAAACGCACACCATTATCCATCAAACAAACTTAGGTCCATTACCCAAACCTTTGTGCTACTGGAATTCGCTATTGAACTTTCTTCAAGGGTTGACATCAATGACAACCAACCCAATTAATCAAAAAATTTAATTTCATTTATTTTGATCTAATTGAATTATTTATTTACATGCTTCTCGTTTCGTCATATATATATGAAAAATGAAAAATTTGATTTCTAGATTAGATGTTTGACATTTGATATATATGGACAAGGGGTGATAGAACCACCCTAGATTTTATAGTTTTATGTTTTAGTGTAGGCACATGTCCGCTAGGAGATTTTGTGATTCTAATGCACTCTGTGGTGAGTACATGTCCCCAAGTAGGAGCTATATGGTATCCCCAACTCTTGGGTATAACTAAGGAGATGCTATCTTGAGGCCCTTAGGTTGCAGACATGGAGTACCGAGAGATAGCTTGACCAACAATGTCAACTTGCACAGATAGAGATCCACTTCACCACCACAGTTCTAGGTTCATCATGAGGGTATCCACCACATCACATGGATTCCAAAAGACATTGGGATTTCTCCATGAGGTACAAGTCAGGTATTACGCTGAGTGTCTTTTCAATATTTGAGGCATTTGCGTTTGTTGCATTTTAAATTGTTTTTTATTATGTAATGTCTGCTTGGAAATTATTCTCTTTTTCTTGTTTCAATTTGGTGGCTAACATTATTCCCTAGTTAGTGGGTCACCCTTAGGGATAGGTGTGCTACTAGGAGGTCCTATTGATGATTCATCATCTCATTCCCAACCATACTTGTCACTTTCCATAATTCATCCCCTCATCTCCTTATCGTTTGGGATTTTCGGGTGTACTGACCCAAGAAGGGATCGTTTTTCATTTCATGGGAAGAAGGGGTTGAAGGCCCAAAGGATTGTAGCTAGAAAAAGATAAAATCCAATCATGAACCTTATATATTCTCACCTAAGGATCCCTAGGACAATTAAATTTCTTTCATAAGAAACTGATGGGACCCGTAAAAAATAACTAATGTGAAATTCAAACCAAGGTGGAGCATGTGTGGGCCTGGTTTTTCATGCTTAGGTAGAAGCCCCACACATGACTTAAACTTGGGGAAGCATGATGTTACTAAGGTAGAGTAAAGGTGGGAATTTTTTTTCATTCTTAGGTAGAAGCCCCACCTTGTCTTCAACTTGGAAACATCTTAAAAGGACAAAAGGAAATAAATGGGCTTGGAAAAAGGTTGCATTGAAAACGAAGGTGCAACACACCATCGCTCACATAAATGAGATACTATGATCCCTTGTATGTCATGACCCCATGCCCAAGAGTATTTTACCCATCCATGTAACTTCATCCACATGTCTCAGAGAGGGGTCCACTTGGGAAACACTCCTAAACTTTAGGTACGATTCACCCAATAGGTCACTTATCAACCCTCCCATTCCTAAACTTGGAAAATTGCATAGGGTATTTAAGCACTTGTTTATTTTGATGAGGTGTTTTGGATGTACATTCTTAGATGGATGTTTTATTGATTTTATTTACTTATCATGATGCATTTGACTTGAGATCCTTGGAGATCACATTCATTGTCTTTACAGGACCTAGTTGGTAGATAGATTTGGAAGAACAAACCTAGCTTGGTCTTCCTTGTGGCTTGAAGCCCATAGCTTGGATACCATTTCCCACATAGTAGATGATGATGATGATATCCTTCGGAGGCCTGAGGATATACCATGGAATACCTAACCCAACCCTTTTTTGTCCCAATGATTTTCTATTGAGGCTAAAACATCACTTTTGAGAAGGTTGATGTCACCCTAGGGATAGGGTTGTGGTGGTGGTGTTGGTTATGCTTGACACTTGGCATGTTTTAATGGAAGATGTTTTGACATGGAGGAGAAATTCCTAGCACATGAGAGGGAGGCCCTATAATATCCAATGATTTCCCCTTTCCACTCCAATGACTTGCAAAAGTGTCGAAATGTCACCCCAGAAGAGGGATGATGTCACATTAGGGTTTCCATTCTGCATTTTTAAAGATAAATTTGAATTTCATAATGTAAAGGGGAAAATTAAGGGTTGTTTCCTCCTTAATGTGTGGTTTACCCTAAATTAAGTGGACAAACACTTGTAGTAGGATTTGTATAAACAAATATCATTTCATTTCATTTTTAGATCATAACTCTCCCATCTTGGAGAGGATTCTTGGATAAAATTTGTGCCCTACGTGGGAAATTTTGTCTCTCTCTCTTGCTACTATCTCTTGCTATGGTTTTGTTTGGATATTGGATGAAGAAGTAAGGCACTATCTTGTTTATCTTGTTAATTCTTGGACTAGGTAAGGAATATTTCATGTTATTGCTTATTTTCTTAGTTGCAAGGTTAATTTTATGATATTTTGGTGAGTATAAGAGAATAAAACCCCACTATGCCCATCATATTTGCCTTGGAATCATTTTTTTCATAAAGGAATGCTAGGATGAGTAAAAGGGTTTACACCATCCTAGGGTTTTCCTTAGCTAGCCTTGCTTGCCTTGGGGAGTAAAAGGGATTACACCCTGAAGGAAGTAGCACTACTAGCCCTTTAATTTTTAAATATTCCATAACCCAATAGTTAAATGCACTAATCTCTTTCATTTTAGAAATAAAATAATTGCATTGGGATATGTAGAATTATGAGATATCAAAATTGTTTAATTTGGAATCTTTTCTACATGTTATAAGATTTATTGTGCCCTAAGGGCATCCTCGTTTATCCAAGGATTTCATTGATGCAATAAATTTAATGCTACAACCATTAGGGTTGAAAAAAACTTCACTTTCTATCTTCATTTACTCACTTTTCAACCGTGGAAATTGACTTCTAAACCTAGATTATTATTCTACTAGTTATGGGCTATGTATTTTATGGTTTACTTGTTGATTTTTATGGTTGGAACTTGATGTTGTAGCATTTTTTTACTACATCCATAAGGATTCGCTAAAAAATTGATGATAACGTCATTTGAAAGCCCTAATTTACCGTCAAATTTCATGCTTAATATTGGAAAGTTATCTATTGTTTTAGTACTTCATTGTCCAATAATTATTTGATAATTTTGATGGTTAAACACATAGTAAATAGCTATTTTACTTGTTTATATACATTTTTGTTGACTATTGAAAATATGGACAACAAGATTAACTTTCTTTTCCATTGGATTGTCCAATTGTTATCTTTTCTTTTCTTGTGTCTCAGTAGGTACAACCATCTTTCGCAGGTACTCAAACACTTGGCAACCATAAACTACCTATGCATATCATTGTTAAGACACTCTCCACTTAGTAACCAGACCTATAGGGCCATCTCTTAATAAGTATCACTTTCCATCTCATTTCTCCCTAGGGTCACCCGAGACTCCCCATTGTGTTGGATTTTTCCTTCATAGAAGCGAGGGACGGTTTATCTAAGGTGAAAATGGGTAAGATACCCCACCGCTATTTCCATCCAGTGGATTGGGTTGGGATTTTTCTGTAATAACCCTAGGAAGAACCCCAACTGTAAATGTAAATATGAATGTACATATCTATATAATTTGGTGAGCTATTTATATTAAGCCTTGGAATTAGTTTGGTGTGAAAATTCCATAGTATAACACACACATGTGTTGCATACTAAAAGAACAAGTGTGCACATCATAGGATAGCGCGCACATCAACTTGAGTGCACGATCTTGAGGCCAGAGAGATTTTGTGTATATGTTTATTTTTTTTAGGTTGGTGAGCCTGGATACAAAAAGGAAAGTATGTTTGTATTATAAATGTAAATCACATAAAAACATTAATGAAAATCACATCATTGTGGCAGACCAACCATGTAAAAGAGAATGGGGGGATAAAATCCACTGGTTAGAGCAAGGGGGAATAAAATTTGAGATAAGGGGATAAGTTAAGGGGGGGATTAGACCCAAATGAATATTATATTAATATTTCTTAAAGTATCAAGCATGTATAATTATTTTATCCTAATTTCTAAGCATGGGGACAAGTAGGCCAAGGTATTTCTCAACATGATAAGCATCAAGTTGAGAACATGCATACATTTAGTTTGGGCTTAGTTCATTTTACATCATTCTCTCATCATTCCTTCATTCACTCACTCACTCACCTAGTGGTCATTTGTACCATGTTGTCACTATACCTATAGTTGTACTTATACCTTGGTTAGCTTAGGATATGTACTAAAGAAGTGGGTTGTCAGGACCATGGGATATTGAAGAGGTGGGTGGTCAAGCCCATAGGGTATTGAAGAGGTGGGTTGTTAGGCCTGTGAGAAATTCTCTCTAGGTGAGAAAATTTCTAGGAATTGATTTCCCGAAGGTGCCAAACTGTAGCTATAGGGCTTTGAGACTTATTTTTCAGCCTGTTGTTGAATCCATAGAAAGGAAGTGGGGAAGACGAGGGACTATTGAGCAGAGAAGGGGAACAGTTCCTGGGGTGGGACAAGCATGTGGGGAATGAGGGACTGTAGGTTGTTAGTTCGAGTTGGCACATGTGACTGAATTTTCCTGTTGTCAGAGGTACATAAGATTGGTTAGGAATTCCTTTACCTGGGTGGATTTTAGCCCTAGCTGGGGGTGGCCCATTGCTGAGAGTTATGAGTAGTTTGGTCTAAGGTTGGGAGGAACGTGGAAGTTTTGCACGCAGTGGGTGATCTTTTTATGAAAGATAAGTGTCAATTGTGTGTTAAATTATGTGTTGCATTATTATTTATATATTTATTTTTATGGGTTTTTCCTCTGTATGTTGCATGTGTATTTCTATTATTATTTTGTATGAATATTTGTATTTGCAGAGTATTTGTATGTTTTAATTGGGTATCAAAGTTTGAATTTTTTGTTGGCATAGCCTAACAAGTGGTCGGGATGCTACAATGTGGTATAAAAGCCCATTTTTCAAGACTCAGTGTGGATGGGCCAAGTTAACATAATTTTGAAGTGAAATTTCACAGAGAATTGAATTCAGAGTTGTCGAATTTCAAGTTACAACGTGTCCAGGGAGAAAATTAGAAGAAATTTAGTGGAACTAGGAAAAATCCCCAATTTGTGTTTTTAAATTCGTGGGAATTTGGGAAATTTGGACAAGTGATGAGATATTATTAATTTTAATATCTTTCCTAGCAAATTCAGACCCAAAAATTGTTTAATTAGAATTTACAGGGAAGCCATGAGAGATTGAGTGAGATTGGTTGAATACAATTCTCAATTTGTGAATTAATTTGGAAAAACTTGTACCATGATTGTCAACCCATAGTGACTTATAGTTGTAGAGGTTGAATTTGTGTTTATTGGCATGAAATGTATGTGGTGGAAATTGGGCAAAATCCCCAATTTATGCAGTGGAATTCATGAAGAATTGATGCACGGAAAAATAAATGTTCACAGGTGCACGCACTAAAAAAAACAAATCGACAATGCACGGTGAAAAGATTGTTATGTGTGGAAAATAATGGTGTGCAGGTATGCGCACTCAAAATGGGTTCTGCATGGGTAGAGTTGATAAGATGAAAAAAATAATGGTGTGCAGGTGCACACACTTAAATTTTAGACTACGTGGTGTAGAGTTGGTAATGCACGAAAAATAAAGGTGCACGGGTTTGTGCACTTAAATTTGGTGTTGTGCAATGCAGAGTTGGTAATTCGCCAAAAATAAGGGTGCATGGGTGTGGACACTTAAATTTGGCACTATGTAGTGCAGAGTTGGTAATGCGTGAAAAATAACAGTGCGCGGGTGTGCACACTTAAATTTGGCACTGCGTGGTGTAGAGCTGGTAATGCATGAAAAATTATGGTGCATGGGTGTGCAGACTTAAATTTGGTGTTATGTAGAGTAAATATGGTGAAGCCAGGAAAAATAATAGTGTGTGGATGTGCGCACTACATTTTATCACTACACAGTACGAACTGGGTGGCACATCCATAATATTGGTGCATGCGATGTGTGCATTGAGTATTAGCAAAGAATAGAGGAAAATTGTTGGTCCCCACACAATATTAGTATGCAGTATTTACACGTTGAATATTCATTCCATGCAAAGGATAAATTAATGGTGTGTGATGTGAGTGAACTAAACCTTGGCATTGCGCAATATAGAGAGTGTAATGTGTGCAGAATATTAACATGTGACAAAAACATTGTGTGTAGTATGTATTAGTGCATGAAACAAAATTTGTTCATAGTATATATTGGTACGCGGCACAAAAGTAGTGTGCACGAGATATTTTTGCAACAAAGAAGTGGTCCACACTAGTTATAGGCGTGCAGTGCATGCACTGCCTTATGGCATTGTTGTGCATGTTGTTGGAGTTACTTCACACACACCTAGGATTTATTTTTCCTAAGGTTTTTCCTTGTTTATTATTCATAATTAGTCATTATCTAGTCTCCTATATTTTAGAGGAGAATATTCCACCTTGATAATATTCTCTTTCAGTTGACACTTCAGTTTGACTAGTTGAGTTGAGTTTAGATGTTGCATTGGTTTTGTCACCATGGAACGGGATCATCACCATGATAATTTGACCTTGCCTTGGTATCATCACTAAATTAAGGTACATTAGCCTTGATTCCTTGATTAACTCCTCACTACTCTACTAGGTTAGTTAGCCAGAGAACTAGTTCACTAGTTCCTCCAACTAGGTGACATTCCTCTAAATGGCTGCTGAGACTATGAACTAGGTGGTAGTTCTCCGTAGCCCGATGGTGTGTCTAGATCACTCTAGACCCTACTATCATCACATTGGTTCACCTACTAAATGCCCACTCATTGGAAGCTATCCTATAGTAAATCTAATGTAATGAAACTATTCTGTTATTCACAAAGGTTAATGATAATTCTTTCATTCTTTCTCTCCTTCTTCTTCTCTCAATTCTCTCTACAAATGTATTATTGTTTTACCTTCTCGAATATATTCTATAAGGGTTTCAACACATTTGTGGTATCGACTGACATACTTCTGAAAAGATACACAAAAATTATTTGCAGGTACAAATATTGTAGACAGCGGAAAGATGGATTTCAAAAAAAAATTCATTCTTACCTTACAACATTTTGCATGGAAGGAGAAAATAGCCGCTTAAATATATGAACTAGAGGGTTTTATATGTTAATCTTGAATATAGATACAAAACCCACATCATCCATAGAAAAATCAAGTACTTAAATCGCATGGATGAGGCTTTTCGGAACAATTCTTGATCTTATTTCTCATGATGTCCTTTTTCACATATCTTCCTATAAGACTCCCAATGAATCTTTGGACCACCTTGGAAGGACTCTTTGGAAAATAGGATGAGATGAGGGGACACATGCTAGAAGGTGTATCTACTCACATTGGATCCAAAAAGCTTCGACAATATCAATATTTCTTTACAAATTCAAGTTCTCGCAACTCAAAGCTGCGGGGTTGATAAATCGAGGAGGAGAAGCAAATGGTTCTCATTCTCCAAGATTGGTCCTTAATTCTCTGTATTCATATCTACATTCCATATTATCAGATTTACCTTTGGAGCCACCTGGAGATGCCTTCTCTTGAGGACTTTATCGAATCCCGACACAAGAGAAAACCAAGATCATCAACATGGAACAATCAAAGGCCCAAGGGAACATAAACTAATTGTGCATGATGGCAGCCAAAAATATCATAAATCTAAATATAAATATAATGGAAATCTCATGCACATCCGAAGAGGAAGGGTACACAAACCTTTCACCGTGCCTCGGGATCCAAAGGAGAAAGGAGAGAAAGGGGAGAAATGCTGCATTATTATCCCGCAAAGGATTTTGTTAGCACAAGAAGTCACCTCTAGATTGTGACAAAGGTAAGCCTAAATACCCATGAGTTTTATGTCACAATGAATAAATTTAAAGAGGGAGTATAATGGTGCTTGAACTTCGGGATAATGCTCGCTTTAAATCAAAAAAATGAAATTTGATAATGCATAGGCGGATGAGATGTAATATAGTCGATCAATAGGATTTAGGTAAGGGTGACTAGGGGATAGAAATTGAGAATAAAATGTAGAGGTATGCTATGGACATCGGTCTTCCAACAACCTAAGGAGGAAAATCTTCAAATGCAATATCCTCTTGGATTCAAAACTTTAAGAAGCTGAAGAATGTAAATAACAACAATACAATCAAACATACATTGTCACGGTTATCACAACTGGTTGGATATTCCATGCAGAGTATTAGTTATCGAGAAGAAAAGATGGAAATAGAGTTGACTTTCATTAAACAAGAAAACTCAAGTAGCCACATAACCAAGGATGGAGGCTTCATTAAAACTTTAGAATTCAGGAGCGTAGCTCAACCATGACCATGACAAAATATCAGGAATAAACTATTTATACTTGGGACAACTTCGCTCCCACGGAAGTGCTGCAGTCGTGCATTCAAGTGAGTGTCTCCATCTTCTTCTTCAGGATGCACTTACATTCTTGTCGATATGGTCAAATCGGTATAGGATTTCTGAGAAAAATCCATTGATAGGGACTTGCACTAACAGTCTGTCTCCACGACCATCTTTTCCATGCTTTCCATTTATAGGGGTGAAATGAGGTTTCAAACACCTACCCATTTCCATTAACTACTTCCATCATGATCAGGATGAAATAAGGCACCCCATAAGATGTTAAAGGGAGACGTTCACGGCTCCTTCAAGTTAATCCTGATGCCTTAAGACCACGTAGATCTTCCTCTATGAAAAATGTGGATGCCCTCAGATCCTAGAGTGGCTCTTCTCCATCAGTTCATGCGACCTTGGGCCATGACCTCACACTTATCCCAAATGACATTTTGAGATTTTTGTAATTTGGGAGTTCTCGCTCCCCTTGATTTAAATCACGATGCTTTCGAGGAAATCGTGAAATAGGTATCAGATTAATGATTGGTTTACTTTTGAAATTATTTGTTAGGTACTGATTATGGAGAATTGAATGACACGGAAACACTAAATTGTCAACCGAGTTGGTAAACTTTTGAGAGTTTGCTACCTTTGTATGTCTTGGTGGAGAAATAATAAACTACTCTGAGATACTATCCTTAGAAAAGAACACACACAAACTTATTCTAGAACTTGAAAAGATCTAGTTACCACAGAGCTTAGCATTTTCTATTTAAGTCATATGACTTGATCCTATGTTTAAATCTCTTTGGTACTTCTATTTCCATGTGATGTGATTTCACTAGATTATTCCACCACTACTTTTTAATCATCTATCATCACCAATTCGATTCAAGCCATGACAAAAGAGTCTTTCCTAAAATCACATTTCATCTGGAACAAATGAACCTAAGTATGTCTACAGGAAAACAAAGCAATAACTTACTTACCCTACTTGATGCAGGCTATTTGATTTAATTGTAATCTAACTGTTCTAATTAAGTGGGGTAACTAATTATCTAACAAAGCAAGGGATTCATTTCCAATTCTAAGTTATGTTCGAGTTGAAAACTAGAAACTAATCAAATCTTAATTCATGTTCTAAACCCTCGGGCATGATCCTAGCCATTCAATGCATTATCAGCATAAAGATAGCGGTATCTTGAGGAAACGATTCTGTTGAAGAGCGATTAAACACGATTCTGAACCAGTCAATCTTAAACTTTAAGCTATCCTGTAAGAAAATTCCAAAACACTGCAACGAACTAAATCTACGACAGAGTAAAGAAGCGACTTGACGGTTTGGCAGACTGACAAAGCGATTTTAAGCGTAGAAGGAAAGAACCAGAACTAACTATAACATTCTATGCAAACACAGTGTAAACTTCACGTTCCATAAACTTAGAGAATACTTCAAATCGTGTAGGTTGAATAACATAATGCAACAACGGTTTGTATTCAGAAATATGTGTTCACGACATAACATAATCCAATCCGTTCTCAGGGGTGATCTCCTGTTTATAACAGTGTAAAGAAAAATACATAAAACAAATGGATCCCCAGATCAATAGCTTGGAATCAAGTTTTAAAACAGACTTCACATCTTAAATTGCGTAGTTTTCCGCGAGAAGTGTGAATGATGAAAAAGAATTAACGACTTCAGTTTTATCATTCGCCTTCAATCATCACGTGGCGCTAACTCCATCACGATAATGCAGAATCTCTCTTTCTCCCCATTGGGACTATAACGCTGAATCTTGGCTCCCATTAGTACATCTCCGATGCGAGTTGGCACCTGGTACGGAAATCTTGTTTCCAAAATAGAAGTGGTATATAGCGACAATGGTTTTAATATCAATTTAAAGCATCAAAATGCATAAGAATAGCTTGAAACATAAATATACCTTAAGTAGCCCGATGGAATGGTAGGAGATGTCAATTATGTCAAAACAAGGCCAAGGGTGAGATGTCAATTATGTCAAAACAAGGCCAAAAGGGTGGTACTGGGTATATAAATGGAGGTCTTTGGAATATAATATAGGCAAAAACATGATCAAAACCGGAGACCAACATTGACGGCCACGAAGCTTGCTCAAAAAAATCAGTTGCCCACGGCTCAATAGGCACTTACCCTTCCTTGTGGCAGTATTTCCTATATAACCATGGGCTGTGATCATGGTCCCAACTCCTAAGCGATTAGTGAATTCACGTTTTGCGAATCTATACTTTGCTCCATGCTAAAACCTTTGAGTCGCGAAATCATGATTTCTCGGATCAGGTGCCACGCGTCCCTTTGAATCGGATGACCCATATGAATATCGAGATTTCGGGACTTCAGGCCTTCAACATTTTGGGACTTAGGAAAATATGCACATTCCTCACTTCAACTTTCCCGAAATGATTTTCTCCATGGTTCAGATCTGGTACCATGCATCCTGCTGGATCGGACGACTCCTGCTGATTTCATATTTCAGGGGTTCGACTCTTTTAAAAATAACTTGAAAAGTGTTCCAAACTCCTGATCTCCATGACTATTATTCATCATCGATCTTTGAACCTTGAAATGCAAATCCCTTCCCCAAACTAAACTTGCTCACTCACTTGATTTGAGCCCATATCAGACCGTTCTAAGTGTTGCGCTTGTGTTCACTATTGCGGCCTGTATAAATAATTTCTTGGACGATTAGCCGAGGGATTGGGAAAGAGAATAATCAATGATAGAGGTAGAGAGGGTAGTGATTGACCTAGAGACAACAAATCTTGGGGTTGGGACTTCTCAGAAAGGATTATACAAAACAAAAGGTTGCTCAAACAATCGTTGAAAAACACAGATCAAAATGCAAGACAAAATGGGAAAAACTTAAGGTTTGGTCGGCGAAAAGGAGAAAGGAAAGGAAAAACTACAGACTTAAGTAGAAACAACAAACCCACAAGACTCTGACAAGTTTATGTGATAACATTTGGCTCCACAGGGGATGGCATGCTCCCAATGAGTTTCCAAGAAAATTAGTTCCAGTTCCTTAGTATTGGGTTATGGAGTCTGGCTATTTAAAATGAAATAAACATAAAAATAGGAACGATATTTATAATGGTGGGACACCGACTACGGCTTCAAAAAAATTTTTTTTGTAGAATGTTCCCATTAATAGGGCCACCAAAAACTTCATCACCCTCCAACTTCTACAACCTATAAGTATTATTAGGGAATAACTCAGATATTCTAAAGGGGCCAATCCATAAGGCATCAAATTTACCATGCTTTCCTTTGTCCTGCTTGGGTGCATCTAATTTTAGCACTAGGTCTCCTAGATGGAAATCCTCCTTTCTTACTTTCCTGTCAAAATCCTTCTTGATCTTCTGTTGATGTTAATGTGCTTTGTTCAGTATTTGTTCTCTATTCTCCTGCACTTATACCAGCTGCAGTATCCTCCTGATCATGTCATCAGGTTCTCCTTGGTAGTCCTGGAATAATTTTTCCATTGGAAAGGAGAGATGAGAAGGAAATATGGCCTCAATTCCATACACAAGCTAAAAGGGAGATACCCCAAGAGATATTTTTGTTGTCACTTTGACATCCCACAGAGAAAATTTGAGCTTTGAATCCCATGATTTCTTGTTGTCCTCCAGCAGTCTTTTAATAATTTTTATAAGGCTCTTGTTAGAGGAATCTGCCAGTCCATTCCCTTGGGGAATATGGAGTTGAGTGAATCAGTGAAATTTCAAACTATTCACAAAAATTAGTCAAGGGTTTGTCTCTAAACGATCCATTGTTGTCAGTGATAATTCTTTTCGGACATCTGAACCTTGCTATAATATCCTCCATAAAACCAATGATTACTTTGTGAGAAGCACTCCTTGTGGGAATAACCTATATCCATTTGGTGAATTAATCTATCACAGTCAATATCCACATGTGCTGACCACTTGAAGCACGATAAATTTACCCAATAAAATATAATCCCCACTGCTGAAAGGGTCCCAAATTTACCACATGCTTCAATGGCAAAGACTTGATTTGTTTCTTCCTGGAGAATTTCTGGCATTTAACACAAGCCCTGATTTTTGCATAGACATGGACGAATAGAGTAAGCCAGAAATACACATCCCTGACAATCGTATAGGTTATGGTCCTCCAAAATTGATTTCCCCCACAAAGGCTGTCATGAAAGTCAAACATAATTTTTTGGGCTTCCTGTGGGTCTAAACATCTCAAAAGAACTCCTAGGGGATCTTTCCAATACAATACCTGGTCAATAATGCAATATATGATTGTTTTGAGATTTAAATCTCTTTCCTTTATTTTTCCCATTCCATCAGGAGGTCTCAATTCTTGCAGGAAGAATAAATCTATTTGTACTAGGTTCATTATGCCAATGGAGGGCTGAATTGTGGGTCGGTATGAGACAACTCATCTTGCTGATTTTCTGAGTGGGTGTTGATGAAGTTAACCCCCATAACTTTACAGTTAGACTCAGCCAATAGCTTGTCTAAACCTTGGCCTTTAACTAGTTTGGTGGGATTTATTTCTAGATCAAATTCAAGGATTTTGGAAATCCACTTTCTCCTTCTTCTGTCTATGTCAGGCTGAATGAGAATTTCCTTCACAGAAGTTGAAGGAACATATACAATGATATTTGAATGTAGAACATAAAATATGAAATATTTGAGAGCTCTTACCAAGGCATAGGCATGTTTCTCCATGATTTCATATCTCACCTCTGCATCTCTTAGTGCTTGGCTGAAAAATGAAATAGGTTGCTCCAATTCTTCAACGTTTTTCTACAATAACACAACTGCTATTGTATCAAAATAAGAAAAATAAAAAATAAGAAAATATTTGGTGTAATCAGGACTGATAAGTACGGGTGCCTTAGTCAAGGCCTTCTTGATTTTATTGAGAGAATTTCTAGACTCAATAGTCCATTTTACTTCGTTACCCTTCCTGAGCATGGCTGTAATATGCTTCACCAAATCAGCAAAATTTGAAACAAACCTTCTCAAAAAATTGTTCTTGTCCAGGAAAGACTAAAATTCCTTCTGAGATCGTAGAAGTGACAAGGTTTGGATATATTATACTCTGCTTGAATAAATCTTGACCCCCTCAGCTGATACCATGTGCCCCAACAATTTTCCCTCTCACATGGAAAACAAAGATTTCTTGGGATTTGGGGAGAGGCCAAACCTTTTGCATTTCCGGAAGACCCTTTTCAGATGTTGGCAATGTTCTTTATCATATATGGAGAAGAGTGTAATGTCATCCAGATAGATGACTACAAATTTATCCCTTTCTCCAATGAAAATGATGTCCATCGCTCATTGGAAGGTTTCTCCTGTGTTCATCAATCCAAAGGGAATTTTGGCATACATGAATGTGCCCCAAGGAGTGGTGAAGGTTGTCTTTTCTTTGTCTTTGGGCAGGATAAATATCTCATTGTAGCCAGAAAATCCATCAATCATGGAAATCCTGGATGCACCTATTATCCTCTGCAATATGTGTTCCATCTTCGACAAAGTGTAATTGTCCTTCTTAGAGCTTCTATTGAGATTCCTGAAATCGACACATAGTCTGATTTCTCCATTTTTCTTCATCACTGGAACCAAGTTGGCCACCCATTTAGAATATCTCAACGGGACAATGATTTGGGTGTCCAACAACTTATTTACTTCCCTCTCCATAATAGGCAGCAACATGGGGTTTATTTGTCTTAATTTATGCCTAAATGGTTTGGCCTCCCCTTTCAATGGGATCTTATGCTCAATGACGCTTGTGTCATATGTTTTGAGATCTTCATAGGTCCAGGCAAACACGTTGGTAAATTCTCTTAATAACTCAACATACTCGGTCCTTTGTTCCCCTGACAGGCTGCTTGACAACTTGACAAATATTGGATCCTCCTCTGTGCCGATATTGCACTCATCCACATCATCTTCTTCATTTGAGGCTTTACCCCTTACTTCCACATTGTTCCTGTCAAATAGTCTTTCCAAAGGAACCAGTCCCTTTGGGATATGGTTGCTAGGAAGCTGGACAATATGATGGTTAGAAATTTTGTTCAAAAAAGTGTCATCATGAGGATTTATTTGAGAATCAGGATCCTGATCAATGTGTAATGCAGAAAACTCATCAATGGTTTCCAAGAATATTTTGATTTCAAGATCATCCTCAAACACTTTCCGATGTTTGACATTGTCAGTTATAGAGGGTCTATATTTCACTTCCACATCATACCTGAGTTTAGGTGGTACAGGGATTATGAAATTACTTGTTGATGTAGCCAAAGAATCGACCATAACATTCTCTTCTCTTGGAACAAATGAAATGTTGAAGGCCAAGAAAAAACTATCAATTATATCCCAGACTTCATTTTGGTAACTTCTAAGCTGAGGGTGCTTGGATTGATAAATATTTCTGATTTGATGGACAATTAAATAATCATCCCCAAACACTAATATCTCTTTAATCCCCATGTCCTTTCCAACCCTCAAACCCAAAACAAGATCTTCACACTCTACCACATTATTGGTAGTTTCAAATTCTAACTTGTAGGACAGAGATATAATTTCTTGAACAGGTGAAACAATGACCACTCCATCACCAACGTCTTCTCTGGAAGAGGCTCCATCAAAGAACATTTTCCAAACAAAAGTGACTAGAGGAGATTCTTCGCAGAAATTAAGGGACTGTTTTTTTATTTCAAGAGGAAGTTCAGGGGCATTGGTGAGCTACAACAAGCTGGATCCCAAATCAGTATCAAGTGCAAAAATAAGATGGTTGGTGGGGTCTGCTTCATCTCTAATAATGTAGGCCAACTGAGCTTCTTTCTACAGTCTTCTATGCTCCCCTTCGAACATGAGAATGGTAGAATATTTGAGGTCCATATGCAATGTTCCTCCAAGTCTTTTAATCCAAGATCTTGACAAGAGAATGCCAAACTTGGGAGGAACATTGGCCACCACGATATCCATGACCACGCTTTTCATGTGCAGTTGAAACAAGGTCACAACCAGATATTTGATGACCCCAAGGCACTGCAATCTCGAATCAAAAGAATATAAATCATGATAGGCCTTGATGATTTTTAATCCAAGTTCTTCCATGACATTTTTGGGCATGAGATTATGAGATGCCCCTGAGTCCATCAAACAATTATGCAACACCTTGTCATGTATGTTCAGTGAGGTGTATAAGGGAGGGGATGAATCATCTCTATATTCTATCAAGGGACCTACAATGACTATTGGCTTTTCATCTTGAAGGTTTACTGAGTCCGTGGAATAAGATGAAGGCTCAAGCTACAATATTTTAGAGATGGATATTTTAAAATATTCGTTCTTGACCAGCTCTGAAAGGGGTACAATGATTATGATCTTTTGAATTTCATGCTCAAAGTTAAAATAGGAGGGGGGATTCAACACTTCTCTCACTTCTGGGACAAGACCTTTGTCTAATGGTGAGGGATTCTATGTTTTATTCTCCTTTTTTTTGTTCAATGCATCTTTAGCAGGCTTCTCTACTCTGGAAGGTTGATCAGGGATGTCATACTTCCCTTGTTTCTTCTTAGACCTGAGGTTATATTTATTGGGATTAGTATTGGTCTTTTCCCCTTTACTCAGCTCATTTATTTGGCTGTCCATGAGGGAATATTCATATGCAGATTGAGTTAAATGGGGAAAAGGGGAGGTGTCTCCAAGACAATGAATTTTAGGATCTAACTTTTCTTCCTCACCTTTTACATTAGCGATAAGATTATTTTGGAGAGGGGTTTGGATTTTCTGATCATCCCTATATTTGCTTCTAGTATCTCTCGGAAGTATATGAGGGGTAGTATTTGGTCTTCTGAAGTTACCCCTGTTATCAGTACTTTGGGCACTCTTATAACTCTACTTCCCTTCAAATTTCATCTTCTCCATTTTTGTAGAAAGAGACTTTACCATCTTGGTCAACTCATCTACTTGAGGATGGGACGTAGAGGAACCAGAGGTTGAGGCTTCAGATCTCCCTCTTCCTATGTCTCTATCAACCTTATTTATGAGTCTGTCAACTACCAACACATTGGATTCTACTTCCAGGGCTGCATCTTGCATATGAGCCAAGGAGGTATCTCTTCTCTATCTCAATAGGAGGCAAAAATCAGGATCAAAAGCACTAGCATAAGTAATTTTGGCAGAGGCTTTTGTAGGATTTGTCTCAGAAAGGATCTTATTGTACATTTTGTTGAATATTTTGGAGAAATCAGAGATAGATTCTCCCTCTTTTCTTTTTAGAGACCCAAACTCTGTGATATAATACATAAAGTCTTTTTTATCCCCCCATTTCCTTAGGAAAACATCATCTAAAGCCTCAATCCAAGCAAGGGATCAAGGAGTTAATCCTCTAAACAACTTCCTAGCCTCACCATCAAGGCTCTAAATAAAAAATCCCATCCATACATCTTCATTTTCAATATTTAGATTGTCCGCATAATTGTAGAAGGAAACAAGGTGTTCTTCAACAGTTATGTCTTCTTCCACAGTGAATTTGGGCATGTATTTTAGGTAGTCTCCAGCAAGGAGAGCATTCATTGGTTGAGGTAGGACTAGAGAGGAATATCTTGCAATGACTATGGAATCCATTCTATTCCTAGGGGGATTAGCACCCACCATTGGGATATGAGGTGGAGGAGAACTAGGAAGGGATGGAGTTCGAACAAGGGAGACTAGGGGTGTGCTTCTGGGAGGAAAGGGAAACAACAAAGGATTAGGGGAAAAGGCTAGGGATTGAGGGAAAAGAGTTTTCCCTCTCTATAAAAGAAGCATCTCTAACAGGAGGAGGAGTAGTGAAACTGGGAGAGGGGAAATCAACAAGAAAACTCCCAAAATTTAAACTTCTAGAAGCTCCAACAGATGGTGTAATAGAAAAAGGAGAAGTTTCTATTGGAGTTTCTAAATGAGGATGGTGAAAATCATCAAAAATGCTTGGTTCAATAGCTGAAGTAACTTCCTGAGGGGTCTTCCATCTTCTGATGATTTTATCTGGGTCAACTTTAGGTGTCACTAAAGGAAACTATGGAGTAGAACTCGTGTGTCTGCCTCTGGAAGCCACAACCGAAACAGTGGAGTCATAACAGTAGAGTCTCCAGGTGCACAGTTGCAATATTCAATGTACTGAGTTCTGATGCACCTTCAGGACCAGTAAGCTTTTTCGTTCAATCCTAGGGAAAATATTCAATTTGTCCTCGACAACGGTGCCAGAAATGTTAGCACTAGAAGTCACCTCTGGATTGCGGCAAAGGTAAGCTCAGTACCCATCCATTTTATGCCACAATGAATAAATTTAAAGGGGTCTAATGGACGCAGACTCAGGATAATATCACTTTAACTCAGAAAACTGGGCTGATATGCATAGGCAGATGAGGTATTGATCTAAATTCAGTCCATAAGTTGTGGTAAGGGTGAGTAGGGGGAAGAACTTGAGGAGAAAATGTAGAGGTCTGCTATGGACATCCGGTCTTCCAACAGCCTAAGGAGAAAAAGCTTCAAATACAAGATCCTATTAAATCTGAAACTTCAGGAAACTTAAAATGCCATAACAATACCTCAATAAAACATACATTACAATACAATTATCACAACTTGGTTGGATATTCCATGCCCAAGTCTTCGGTATCAAAATAAAAAGAGATGAAAAGAAAGATGATTGTCATTAAAAAAGAAGTGTCAAATGGCCACAAATAACCAGAGAAATAGAGGCTTCATTAAAACTTTACAAATCGGGAGCGTAGCTCAACCATTGACCATGACAAAATATCAAAATAAAATATTTATACTTAGGAAAACTCACTCCCACTAGGGGCGCGCTCTGGTCATTACATTCAAGCCTTGGCATCTGCATCATCTTCTGTCAGGATGTACTTTCATTCTTCTGTCAGACGCAAGATCATATCGGTATGGGATTTGCAGAAAAATCCATTGACAGGGGGACTTTGCACTAACACTTTGCCTCCACAGCCAGTTTTTCCATGCTTTCCATTTATGGGGTAAAATGAGGTTTCAACCACCTCCCCCATCTCCATTAACTACTTTCATCGGGATCAGGATGAAATCTGACACCCATGAATGTTCCAGGAGACGTTCACGACTCCTTCAAGTTAATCCTGGTGCCTTGAGACCACGTAGATCTTCCTCTATGAAAAATACGGATGCCCTCGGCTTCTGGACTGGCTCCTCTCCATCGCTTCGTGCGACCTCGGGTTGTGACCTCACGCTTATCCCATATGAAATTTCTAGATTTCTGATTTCAAGAATCTTCACTCCACTTGATTCCAAAAATCTCGATGCTTGAATCTGAGAAATAGCCCATCCAGATTGACAGTCAGATTACTTTGAAATTGATGGCCACGATGCTTGCTTGAAAAAATTAGCTGCCCACCACTCAATAGGTGATTACCCTTCCTTGTGGCCTTGTTTCCTATATAACCACGAGTTGTGATCGTGGGCTCAACTCTTGAGCGCTTCGTGACTTTGCGTTTCACAATTTCGTGTTTCACGAATCTATACTGTGCTCCATGCTAAAACCTTCGAGTTGTGAAATTGTGATTTCTCAGATTAGGTTGCACACGTCCCTTTGAATCAGACGACCCAGATGAATATCGAAATTTCAAGACTTTGGGCCTTCGACATTTCGGGACTTCGTAAAATCTACGCATTCCTCACTTCAAATTACCTGAAATGATTTCTTTGCGGTTTGGATCTGATGCCACATGTCCTTCTGGATCTGATGGCTCCTGTTGATTTCAGATTTTGGGGGTTCGACTCTTTTACAAATAACTTCAACAATGTTTTGAACTCTCGATCTCCATGACTATTATTCATCATTGATCTTTGAACCTTGAAATGAAAATCCCTTTGCCAAACTGAACTTGCTCGCTCGCTTGATTTGACTCCATATCATACCATTCTAAGTGTTTCATTTGTGTTCATTGTTGTAGCCTGTATAAATAATTACTTGGATGACTGGCCGAGGGCTTGGGAAAGAGAAGAATCAATGATAGAGGTAGAGAGGGTAGTGATTGACCTAGAGACAACAAAGCTTGTGGTTGAGACTTCTCAGAAAGGATTATACAAAACAAAAGGTCACTCAAACGATTGAGGACAAACACAGATCAAAATGAAATATGAAATGGGAAAAACTTAAGGTTTGGTCGGCGAAAAGGAGAAAGGCAAGGAAAAACTACAGACTTAAGTAGAAACCACAAAACCACAAGACTCTGACAAGTTTATGTGATAATAGATTCATTTGGAATCCACATGCATGTAAAAACAAATAGATCTGATGTCTCAAATACTTTAGCAAAACAACCTTGGAGATCTCATCCCCAAGGGTTCCAAGAAGAAGAAGCCAGAAGATTTGAATTCCAAGAAAGGCAATTCTAACCATGCCTTGATTGCAATCAAATCCTCTCCCGATGCTTGGATCATAGATTTAGGAGCATCACATCACATGGATGCCTCAAAAGATGTATATTATTATTTGGATGCATGCAAAGGTCCTCCCATTCTAATGGGGGACAACTCTTATGTCGAAGTCACTAGAAAAGGAAGGATTGAACTCACCAACGGAAGCTTCGAGAATGTGTTGCATGTTCCCAAACCTTTTTTCAACCTTATCTCCATGTATCATATGAAAAATTTTGGCACTGGAAAGAAATTCATATTCACACCAAATTCCGTGGACATCTACGACATGCAAACCAACTCCAGTGTTTCTACTGGTGAGGTAAATCATCAGTCTAGATTGTATACATTTTCTGAATTCATTGAACCTGATTCTTCTTTACTTCTTACTCATGCTGATGAAAGTAGTAGTATATGGCATGAAAGGTTTGGACATTTGAATTTCAGATTCATGCAACAACTTAACAAGAACAGATTAGTTCATGATCTACCAGACATCCATTTCTGCAAGGGAGTATGTGAGGGATGTGTTCTCGGAAAACAACCTCAATAGAAATTTGACAAAGGAAAGTCTCAACGAGCTTACACACCTTTAGATATGATCCACAGTGACCTTATGGGTCCTTTTCTAAATCCAGCCATCAACAAAGAGAGGTTTGTTTTCATTTTGGTTGATGATTTCTCACATTTTACTTGGATCTACTTTCTCAGGCAAAAATCTGAGGTCTTTCAACACCTCAAAGATTTCAAAGCCTTGGTTGAGACACAGTTTGGAAAGAAGATCAAATTCCTCTGAACTAATAACTGGGGAGAGTATGTCAATAATGATATCCATAATCTTTTCCATGAGGCATGGATCCAGTTGCAACACACAACTCCCTATACTCCATAGCAAAACAGAGTTGCTAAGTGGAAAAACAAATCTCTAAAGGAGATGGCATCTTGCATTCTGCATGCAAAGTCACTACCATAGAGACTATGGGCCGAAGAAATTAATTGTGCAACATACATCCAAAACATATCTCCTCATAGATCTGTCAAGGATAAGAGCCCCTACGAGGCTTGGAGCAGCCTCAAACCGGAAGTGACCCACTTTCGCATTTTTGGTTCACATGCATGGGCCCAGATTCCCTCTAAAAAGAGGAAGGCACTTGATCCACATAACACTGAGTGCATTTTTGTTGGATACACCGACAGTGTGAAGGGATATTGGCTTATTGATCTTTCCTCGGACCGACTCATCATTGAGCATAGTGTCCAATTCGAGGAAAGTGTCTTGCATGTACCTCAACAACCACATGCAAACACCTTCACTCTTCCACCTATCTGAGATGATGAGCATGCACATGATGAATCTTCTTTAGATGAGAGTTATGATTCGGAGGACTTAGATGATTCATATTCAGAGTCAGTACAGTTGGATGCAGAGTCAGAACATCCAGATGTAGTTGCAAAGCCAGAGCAGAGGCCCAAGTGGGCACAAACTACTCTTCAGGCTGCAGGGGATCTCATTGGTGATCCAACTAATACTAGGAGGACTCGATCTGATTTCGAGGAGCCTCATGTTGCACTCACTGCCACTGAACCATTTCCCTCCAGATATCTTTTCTTGGTTCAGTCTTCATATCCACATTATTTTGTTGAGGATGCTGGAAATCCATTTTGGGATCTGCCATGCAGGAGGAGTATAACTCTCTCCTCAAGAACCAGACTTGGGATATGGTTCCCCTTCCTTCTGGGAGAAAACTTGTCAGATGCATATGGGTCTATAGGAACAAGAGCACAGCGGATGGACAGATCAACAGATACAAAGCCAAGCTTGTTTCCAAATCCTTTTAGTAGGTTCATGGTATTGAATATGATGAGACCTTCACTCCAGTAGCGAAGATGGATTCCATACGATTGGAACTTTCCATTATGGAAGCCAAGGTATGTTAAGTCCATCAGATGGACATGAAGAATTAATTTCTTCATGGTGATCTCACTAAGGAGATCTATATGGAGAAACCCTAGGGATTTATGCAGGACTCATCTTTGGTCTATCGACTGAAGAAGTCTCTTTATGGCCTCAAGCAGGCTCTGAGGGCATGGTATGCTAAGATGGACTCCTACCTATTGTCATAGAACTTTGTACGTTGTAAATCAGACCTGAATGTATACATGCTCAGGACAACTGATTCACTTCTAATTTTAGTTATGTATGTTGATGATCTGTTGATCATCGGGTTCTTGACTTTAGCGACTGTTGTAGTCAAGAGGATTCTACATGATAGGATTTTGATGACAGACATGGGTCCACTACACCTCTTCCTTGGACTCGATATCAGTCAAGATGCATCAGGCATCAAACTATCTCAGGAAAAGTATGCACAAGATCTCCTTGAAAGATTTCACATGACAAACTACAAGTCTGCTCCAACTCCTTTCCTATCAGGAGTCAAACTTGAGGATGGCGGGGAGACTTAACTAGTTGATATCACATTGTACAAACAACTAGTGGGGAGCTTGTTGTATCTCACACACTCCAGACCAGACCTCTCATATGCATTTGGCATAGTTTCCAGGTTCATGCGGGAGCTACATGAGCTACATTGGAAAGCTGCAAAGTGTATCCTTCGATACATACAAGGCACCATCACCTTTTGGATTCATTATGAAGCAGACTCTACATTAGATCTCATCAGGTTTACTTATTCTGACTGGGCTAGCGATAACATTGATCGCAAGTACACATCTAGTTACTCACTCAGTCTTGGTTCTGGGCCTATTTGTTGGTCGAGAAAGAAGCAAGTTTCCATTGCTCTATCTTCAACTGAGGCAGAGTACAAAGGGGTATTTAACATAAACATTCAGGCTATGTGGCTACAACATTTTCTCACTGAGTTGGGCATTTATTTTCATCGGACGATCATCATATGGTGTGACAACCAAATCATTCTGAATTTCTATAGAGATCCAGTTCAGAGGTAGCGAACGAACCACATCGAGATCCACATGCACTAAATATAGGACTCAGTACAAAATGGGATCATCGACCTATAGTTATTTCCTTCATCATAACAAATGATAGATGTCTTCACCAAGACCTTCACTGAGAAAAAGTTCCATTCTCTGTGAAGTCGTCTCGGAGTGAAGGACACAATTTCCTAGCAACTGTAGTTATATTTTTTACATACATTGCACCTTGAGGGGGGGGTTTTCCCATGAAGTTTTCCCTCTTTCCTTACTTTATTTTTAGTGTATCTTTTGTATTTGGGTACCTAACATGGCCTCATTGTCGGGACCCATTCTTTATTTTCACCATAGTGATGTTTAGGGGGGGTGTTAGAGTTACTTCATACACACCTAGGATTTCTTTTTCCTAAGGTTTTTCTTGTTTATTATTCATAATTAGTCATTATCCAGTATCCTATATTTTAGGGGAGAATATTCCACCTGGAGAATATTCTCTTTCAGTTGACACTTCAGTTTGACTAGTTGAGTTGAGTTTAGATGCTGCATTGGTTTTGTCGCCATGCAACATTGGTATCATAACCATGAT
>SNQJ01S0155921.1:0-15366 GCA_010110895.2 Picea sitchensis | reverse complement strand
ACTGAAAGAGAATATTCTCCAGGAGGAATATTCTCTTTCAGTTGACACTTCAGTTTGACTAGTTGAGTTGAGTTTAGATGCTGCATTGGTTTTGTCGCCATGCAACATTTGTATCATAACCATGATAATTCGACCTTGCCTTGGTATCATCACCAAAGTGGAGAATTATCCTTGATTCCCTGAGTTAACTCCTCACTATTCTTTGTTCAGTCATTTAACTGAAGACTAGTTAACTAGTTAACTCAACTAGGTGGCAGTTCACTCCTGAACTGCCTGAGAGACTACACTAGGTGGAAGTTCACTCCCGTAACTGTTGGTGTGTGTCTAGATCAATATAGACCACCACTATGGTGCATTGGTTCACCTATAGTGTGCACTCATTGAGCTATACATAGTATATCATGTGTAAACTATTCATTATTCACAACGATTACTGATAATTCTTTCATTCTTTCTCTCCTTCTTCTTCTTTCTCCAATTCTCTCTGCAAATGTGTGTATTATTGTTTAGCTAGATCTATTCTATGTAGGTTCAACACACTTACACATTCTAAATATTGGTGTACATTTTCAAATTGGTTCATGTGAAGTCATTTGGATGGTCTACAACAATAGAAAACCAATGATTTTCCGTGACATTTATATTGTTTGAAGGTCATCTTTTTGTAGTGCATTTTTTAGTCCATAAAAAACGTTTTTAGCTACTTGAAAACCATAAGAAAAGAATGTAAAAAAGTACAAAGGTACACTCTATATTTTCAACTCAAATGAAATATCTCAGAGAGATATTTATAATGGTGTAAACCATTCGTCAAACAATGCTTTTATGAGGAAGTTACAGGTCAAACAATGGAGGATAAATTTTAAGACCTAGTTAACTTCTGAGGGCCATAACGTTTTTCTTTGGAATCGTATTGAGGCATATGAGAAGTATGAAGAAAGGTATCGATCCATAGAATAAAACCAAATATTTATAATAGAAATTTGGGCATATAAAATTCACATGAAAGCATAGAATGCACCTGCAACATTTAGTCCCAAAAATATTAAATGGGTTGAAACTTCAATAGGATGTATCTAACAACTTGGAGCTCAAAAGGGGATGAAAATTGGATAGGATGTTTAGAATATGATTATTAAGGAATCCAATTAGGATTATTCCAAAACTCCAATGGATCAGGTGAAAAAAAAAATCATAATTACAATCCATATTTTCACGTAGTTGAAGTGTGAACAAAAGGAATTAATGGGAATTTTTCAAATGACCATAAGTTTCTGCTAAAAATTCAAAATTGAGAAAGAGAGAAGTCATTGGAAAGGTATTGGAGAGAGGAGTCTAAATATCCAGTTAGAAATTTTATCCAGGAAGCTAATTTCACAAGAAAACAGAAGAAATAATTTTGATACATATTTGGAACAAAATTATACATAATTCATGAATTTGTTAAATTATTTAGTATAACAAATTGTGTTGATTGCACATTTTTCATAGTTAGAAACATTTATAAAAGGATTAGAATAGAGATCATAATCATGGAAGACACACAAGGGGATTATAACCATGACAATGAGGTCAGAGGCATGTATGTCGATATGGGTAATGAAGGTACAAATTCAAATGGACATAGAGAAGGCAAGGAAGAAAGCATGAACTTGGTAGAGACCATAAAAAATTTGCAAAGGGATGTACAGAGGTATAAATCTTATAATGAGAATCTTATGAAATCTAGGGAGAAACATGAGGGCTTCAACATCAAGTTAATACCGATCTTGGACAAAATAGAGAAGAAGATGGATAAGGAGACTGGGTCAAGAAGATCAAGAAGTCAAAGGTCTCATGATGAGAGGAGAAGAATGATAAGTGTTAGCATATACCACTATCACTCCCCAAGGAATTCATCTAGGAGAGAACAGAGTAGTTCAATCCCATCCCCTATTAAGAAACATAAGAAGATATTTGGGGTGTATGAGCTAGAGGGGGAAATCAACAAAATCAAAACTCCTACATTTTATGGTGATCATAAGAAGGATGAGGATGTAAAGACTTGGATTCTAGGCATGAGGAAATATTTTCAATTGCATAATTACTCTTCACAAGTGGAAGGAATAATTTCCATCTATCAAATAAAGGGAAAAACATCAATTTGGTGGGACCAATTTGTGAAGGTGCAAAACATTAATGAGAAGAGGGCTACTTGGAGGGAATTCAAGAGGTATTTTCAAAAGAAAAACTTGAATAAGAGATACTATGATAAGAATATGAAGGAATTCTTTGAACTCAATCTTGGGAGTATGACCATAGTGTTTATTCTTTTGGTTCGTTGTCATTGATGTCAACCCTTGAAGAAATTTCGGTAGCACAAAGCTTTAGGTAATGGACCCAAGTTTGTTTGATGGATAATGGTATGAGTTTTGATATATTTGCAGGTAAGACTATTCCATATGGATATTACATGTCATTCCATTTCCGGTGGTATGTGGAACGTCACATAACTCCTCATAGTTAGAGAGTTATGGTCATGTGAATTTGGAGAAAGGTTTGGGTAATTGACCCAAGTTTGTTTGATGGATAATGGTATGAGTTTTGATATATTTGCAGGTAAGAATATTCTATATGGATAGCACATGTCATTCTATTTGTGGTGGTATGTGGAACATCACATAACTCATGGTTAGAGATTTATGGCCATGTGAAGTTGGAGAACCCTCATGAGTCATCTAGAAGCCCCAAAAGGTCAAAGTAGTAAAAGTGGTTTAAGAGATTTTAGAAGGTAAAAAATAAAGTGAAGTGATGAGTGTACTATAAGTCAAAGTGAATACAAAAGAAATTATTTAAATAATAAAGTTAATGGAGAAATTACTAATTGGACAAGTGGTTAGAACTGGATTAACCCTAAAATAAGGAAAGTAGGTTAAGATGGTTAAAAGGTAACCCCTTGAGGAAGCTACATGAAAGTATAAATAAGAGGCAGGGCTCTCTCATTTAAATCACACTTGAGAATATTGAATATCTATAGGTGACTAAGGTAACCAAAGGATATATAAGCTAAATTTCAGAAGGAAGGAGAAGTAATGAAGGTGAAAATTCAAGGGAGGATAAATTCTTTTGATGACGCTTTCTAAGGTATGTTATTTACAGGTCATCTCACCATTTTCACAATAATTTTTTTTCTAGAATGATTAATACTTTGAAATTGAGAGGCTATTGAGAAAACATATCCAAGTAGCTTTGATACAAATTTCATCTTGTGGGTCATCTTATTTTTGGAGTTACACGTCGTGGAATATAGGGTTTGTGTCTAGTCCTGAAAATAGTCTAAAACATGTGTTTCGGGTAAAAAAGTCATAACTTCTTCATAACAAATCCAAATTCAGTAAGACCAAATGTATTGTTTAGAGTACAGTCTATAGTATTTTGTGTAGAATTTTTAGATCCATACAACAAATATTACGTGCGGAGCATGCTCTAGAAGTTTTCTCTCTAGAATAAGCCAGAATTCAACAAGGTATGTGATCATATACACCAGTTCTTTTACAGAGTTACAAATAAAATTTGGATGATGAAATTGATGTGGGATTTTGGTTGAGGTACATGTTGGGTACATGGTTGAGAGAATTAGTTGATGAGTTGGCACATACATGAGGTGCATAGTTGATGATGTTGGTACATATTGATGAGTCATAGTTTATGAGTATTTGATGCATGATTGGTACATATTTGTTGCATGGTTGATGCACACGTTGATGGTACAGGTTGAGGTATAGGTTGGTGCATGGTTGATGCACTTGTTTATGGTACATGCTGATTACAGGTTTTTTGGTACAGGTTGGTGCATTGTTGATGCACTTGTTTATGGTATAGGTTGGTGCATGGTTGATACACTTGTTTATGGTAAAGGTTGATTATAGGTTGATTGGTACAGGTTTACATTAGTATATCTCACAATGATAGTGTGATAGTGCTTCCATCATTCTACTTTTATTTCATGGTGGTTGGAGGGGGAAAGGACAGGTGGTTGTATCCACCTTCTAGTTGTAGCCGAAAAACATAGGGGGTTGTAGCCAAAGAATTGGGGAGTTGGAGCTTCCTTCAGGTTGTAGCCTAAGAAACTAGGGGGTTGGAGCCTACTTCCAGTTGTAGCTGGAAAACAAAGGAAGTTGGTGCTTCCAATTAATGTAATTCTTAAATATATATAAGAAAAATCATTCCATGGGGTTCTCCCGCTTTGGGTTTCCACGTAAAAACACTGGTGTACTGTGTATGTGTATGATTTCTCATTTGTTCATTGTTTATTTACTCTACAATTATTGGATGATAATTATACATTGATATAATACTTTCATATTGTGGTTAGAAAAGGATTGAATTTTTCTATTACTGATTCAACCCCCCTCTCAGTAATCCAACAATTGGTATAAGAGCAGGTTCCTTGAAAAATTAGTTTTACCACTGAAAGGTAGATCATGGAGAGAAACAACATGTGTAAAAATGGAATACCACAGTTTGATGGAAAAAAGCATGCATTTTGGAGCAGAAGGATGAAAACATATATACATGCATAGAGATTTGAAATTTGGGAATCATTTGTAGATGAATACAAAGAACCAACAGTTTCGTCGACCAATGAAAGAGAAATAAAACTCGGGAAAAAAAATTCCAAAGCCACAAATGCACTTATGAATGGTCTTTGTGAATAAGTTTACACCAAAGTTATACATTGTAAATCCGATAAGGAGATTTGGGACAAGCTTCAAAATATTTATGAAGGAGATTCAAATTCAAAGCAGCAAAGCTTCAAACTTACAGAGGTCAGTTTGAACAACTAAAGATGAAGGAAGATGAGAATATTGCATCTTACTTCTTATGAGTCAATGAAACAATAAATTAAATCAAAGGATTGGGAGAAGAAATTAAAGAATTTTTAATTGTTAAAAAGGTACTAAGATCTCTCCCTATGAGATTTGATCCTAAGATATCGACACTAGAAGAAAGAGAAAATCTAGATTCAATAAGCATGGATGAATTACATGGAATCTTCATAGCATATGAAATGAGAAGTGAACAGGAAAATCCAGATATAAAATAAGTAGCTTTCAAAGAATCCAAAAGTTCAAAGAAAAAGAGAAATAAAAAGGAAAAAGAACATAGTAGTAGCAGTGACATCTCGAAAGATGATGAAGAAATGGCCAAATTTTTCAGAATATTGAAAAAGGGAACCAAGGATAGATATAAAGGTTAGTTTCCTTTGATTTGTTTTAATTATGATGGTATTGGTTATTTTTCTAACAAATGTCCTCATAAGAAAAATAAGAGGAATGATGAAGATTACTCAAATAACAAACAAACATATAAAGGAAAAAGAACCACAAACAGAGTTTTCAAGAAAATCTTATGCACCAAAGAAGACATCTCATCATCAGATGAAGATGAAGTCAATGGCAGTGAGACATAAAGAGTTTTATTCATGGTAGTAGAAGACTCTGAAAAAGAAGACACCGAAGAATAATATGAAGAGGCCGAAGAAGAATATGAAGAGGAATAAGTTGACTATCGATAAGAATTGTTGTGTTCCATAGAAGTTATAAGATAGAGAAAAGAATAAAAACAAGAAGCTACAAGCGAAACTAGACAAGAAAGAAGACACTCAGGAACTAGAACAAATGATCACAAATTTGAAGGTCCAAATAGAAGAAGATAAAAGAATTGAAGAAGCACTCAAAATACAGCTAGAAGAAAGAGACAGGATCATTGGAAATTTGGAAGCAGAGATTGTCAGATTAAGAAAGGATCTTCAAAAGAAAAATATGCAGAACAAGTCAAAAGTTTTGGATGAAATTTCAGCATTCAAAAACCTCATCATGACAATTCTGGACTTGGATACAATTAGACAGAAAATGGATCAAGCTCCAAAACAACAGAGCAAGAAACATATCTGAAAAGCTATGAAAAAACAATCAAAGGGGATGAGAACATCTACAAGGAATATTATAGGGACACTCCTCTAGCAAGAAGATTTAGATTTCAGAATCAACAACTAATAGATACACCTCTAGACGAAGAAGGATTCAGAAAAGAAACTCCTTTCAGAAGATCTTTAACTCCCATGTATAAAACTATATTTTTTGCTTTATGTTATGCATGTAATAATTTTGGACACAAAGCTGTGAATTGCAGAGCTAACAACATTAACATAAACAACTTTGAAAGTCATACATAAAGGAGTTATCCAAGAAGTCGTACTAGAAAACAGAGAAGAAGTTACAACATGTTTGAATCATTGAGCATTGAAGTGGAATGCTATAAGTGAAACAACTTTGGAAACATGGCCAAAGACTGCAAAATGATAGTTCGTCCTAGAGAACCACAACAGAACAACAGTCACATACATGATCCTCATAAGAGAACATGGATAAGAAATCATAATCAATACAACAATGAAGAATGCACACTCGTTTTACAAGCTAAGAAAAAGAAACATGGTTGGTATGTTGAGAGTGGTTTTTCAAAACACATGATAGGTGATAAAGACAATTTTCTTACATTAAGAAAGGAAAGAGATGGATCAATGACCTTTGGAAATGATGATTTAGCTAAAATCATTGGAAAAGGCATAGTCAGAATTGGAAACAAGAATACCAAGGCAGAAAATGTTCTACTAATAGAAGATATGAAACATAATATTCTAAGTGTGAGTCAAATGTGTGACCAAGGTCATAAAGTTACTTTCGATTCACAAAAGTGTGAGATAAGAAAAAAAGGTTTAGGAAAATTGATTGGAACAACTGCAAGAACTTCAAGCAACATATATGTACTAAGTGAAATTGGAAATGAAAAGTGTTGTCTAGGAAAAGAAGATGAAAGTTGGCTATGGAACAAAATAATGGGTCACATACACTTTGATAACCTTGTCAAAGTTATCAAAAAGGAAGCAGTTAGAGAAATTCCCCAGATTACGAAACCAACCAACACTTTATGCAAGCATTGTCAACAAGAAAATAAAACAAAGACCAGGTTTAAATAAAAAGAATATTCAACGACGAGACCACTAGAAATTGTGCATACTGATCTAGTTGGACCAATTACAACAAAGGTTTTAAAAGGTGAGAAATACTTTATGTTATTAGTTGATGATTATACAAGAATGACTACAGTTTTTTTCTCAGGAATAAGTCAGAAGCTTTTAAAAACTTCAAGGTCTACAAGGAAATGGTTGAAAATGAAATGGATTAAAAAATAAAATGTTTGAGATATGATAATGGAGTATAGTTCACTTCAAAGGAATTTATGTACTATTGCAGCATGCATGGAATAAAAAAGAAATTCTTTGTTGCTAGGACACCTTAACAAAATGGAGTTGTTGAAAGAAATAACAGGACAATACAAGAAATGGCTTGAACAATATTAATGGATTCCAAATTGACAGATATATTTTGGACACATGAAATGCATACAATGGTTCACATTCAAAACAAAGTAATTCTCAGAAACAACACTGAAAAAACTCCCTACAAGCTATGAAAAGGAATACCAGCAACTGTGAAACACTTCAGAGTATTTGGAAGAAAATGCTACATCAAAAGAGAAGATGGAAGAATGAGAAATTTTGAATCTCATGTGGACAAAGGAGTACTTGTTGGTTACTCAAGTACAAGGAAATCATAAAAGTGTTACAATATGAGGTTGAAAAAAGTTGTAGAAAGCATCAATGTAACAATTGATGAAACAGGTGGATGAGAATTAAAGGAAGAAGAAAATGAATCAATGGAACAACTTTATGAAGAAAAAGGAGAAGACTAAGAATAAGTAGAAGGGGAATATGAAGAGGATCGGACAAAAGTAGAAGAACAAGTTCAACAGGTGCCTCTAAAGACACCTAGCAAACAAGTATAGAATAATCATCCTTCAAATCATATTATCGGAAACAAAGATGCAGGAGTTGAGACTAGAAGAAGAATCGGTTCACCAGAACAAACACACCTAACACTCTCATATACGATTGAACAAAATAGTTTTGAAGATGCCAACAAGGATGAATTTTGGAATAAGGCCATGGATGAAGAATTGGATCAAATAGAGAAGAATGACACTTGGAAATTGGTTCCAAGACCAAAGAATAAGTATGTTATTGGCACAAAGTGGGTATTCATAAATAAATTGAATAACTATGGACAAGTTACAAGGAAAAAAGCTAGATTGGTATGTAAAGGATACACACTGGTTGAAGGAATCGACTTTGAAGATACATTTTCTCCAGTTTCCAAAATGGAAGAAATCTTATTACTCCTAGATTATGCATGCTACAAGAATATTAAAGTGTATTAGATGGACATGAAATCATATTTTCTGAATAGGGAACTTGAAGAAGATGTCTAGATTGAAAAACCACAAGGATTTCAATTGACAGAGAATGCAAATTATGTGTGTAAATATAAGAAGGCCTTGTATGGTTTAAAACAAGCTCCTAGAGCATGGTACTCTAGGATAGATAAATATCTACAATAGGAAGGGTTTAGAAAAGGAAGTGTAGACAACAACCTCTACATCAAGGTAACTCAAGATAGTATTTTAATAATTGAAGTTTATGTTGATGATATTATTTTTGGAAGCAATGCTGATAGGTTGAGCCAGAAATTTGCAAAGGATATGCATAATGAATTTGAGATTTCATTACTCGGATAACTATCCTTCTTTTTGGGTCTTCAGATACGTCAAATAAACCAAGGAATTTTTATTTCTCAAACTAAGTATATCAGAGAAATTCTAAAGAGGTTCAGAATGGAAGATTTCAAACCAGTTACCACTCCTATGAAAACCAATTGCAAGTTGAGAAAAGATGATGATTCAAAGTCTACAAACCAGAGGAAATACAGGTCAATGATTGGCAGCTTTCTATATGTGACAACTTCTAGACTAGATGTAATGCAGACAGTTGTACAGGTGGCATGATTTCAAGCAACACCAAAGGAATCACATGTATTAGCAGTGAAGAGTATTTTTAGATATCTCAAAGGAACAAAAGAGTTTGGATTATGGTATCCAAAAGGAAAGGATCTATCACTTATTTCCTACATGGATGCAGATTGGGAGGTTGCATTGATGACCGACGAAGCACTAGTGGAGCAATGTTCTACTTTGGTGATTGTTTAGTATCATGGCTAGCAAGAAAATATCATCAATATCCTTATCTATAGACGAGGCAAAGTATATTGCAGGAACAACATGTTGTACACAAGTTCTATGGATGAAACAAACTCTCACAGATATATAGGTTGAGTATGATGAGCCCATTCCAATATATTGTGATAATATAGGTGCCATTAGTATCTCAATGAACCCGGTGATGCACTCCAAGGCAAAGAAAATTCCAATAAAGTATAAATTTCTACAGAAACAAGTTGTAGAGAAGAACATTCCAGTTGAATATGTGCGTACAAAAGAACAAGTGGAAGACATATTTACAAAAACTGCTTACATGGGAATCCTTTGAGTATCTTCGCCAGAGACTTAGAGTAATTTATACTCCAAAATGAATGCTTTTGAATGCTTATCTTATGTCTTAGATTTACATGAGGAAGCACCATAAAGAGGACAGTTCAAGTTGGGAGATCAATTTCATGAAGAGTTCAGTTAAGGGGATTATTCCCAAGGACATTTTAGTTAGGGGTAGCAGCCCCGGATGAAAAGATACCTTTGTCATTGATGTCAAAGGGGGAGATATTTGTCATATGAAAAGGTAAATGCTTGGAGAAAGAGAAAAAAGGAATGGTTCCAAGGGGGGCATGAGTAATATGAATTCAATATTGCATCAGAGTGTCGCCATCAATGCCAAAGGGTGAGATTGTTGATTATTTGGGTTGGTTGTCATTGATGTGAACCCTTGAATAAAGTCTGGTAGAAAATTCTGGTAGCACAAAGGTTTGGGTAATGGACCCAAGTTTGTTTGATGGATAATGGTATGAGTTTTGATATATTTGCAAGTAATACTATTCCAAAGTATGGATAATGGTATGAGCATGAAAGGAGGTTTTTAGAGCTGTTAAAGTATGTTTCTTTCATCAAGGATGAAAAATTTAAGATTCAATATGAGTATGAAAGGAGGTTTTTAGAGCTGTTGAAAGAAGGTTTTTAGAGCTATTGAAGTATGTTTCTTTCATCAAGGATGACAAATTTAAGATTTAGAGGTATTTGAGTGGGATACCATAATTTATCAACAACAAGATACAATACGATGATCCCAAAACATTGGAGGAGACCATAAGATGAGATAAATTCCTTTATGGTCAGAATAAAGGAAGACCAACTTTCCAAAAATATTGGGAAGACAAGAGAAAAAGAAATATGGAACATAGGAATAAAGGAACTAATCCACCATACTTCATAAATAACTCTCAGGGATAGCCAACTTCTAAAGAACCTAGAATGACCAAGGCATTGGGGAAAATACCAAGGAATCCACCTATTCAATGACGAGGTTGTGGGGGAGACCATATGTACAAAGATTTCCCTCACATAGGTGAAAAACTGAGGATTGTTCACAATGTACAACAAGATGATACAGTGGAGGACATGAGTAGAAATGTACCTAGAATCTATGCAACCCTGGATAGAAAGCAAGATGAATTTCAGTCACATATGATTGAAGTGGAAGGTAAGATGAACAACCAAAATTTTTGTATTTTAATTGATTTAGGAGCTATTCATAGTTATCTAGATCCTAAGATGGTGGAAATATTTAAATTAACAAGAAACAATCTTGGAAAACCTTGGTTGGTGCAGTTGGTTACAGGGGCTAAAAGAAAAATTAATGAGATGGTTAAGGCTTGCCCAATGGAGAAGAATGGACTGGGCACTCGGGAATATTTTAACATCATACCTTTAGGTTCCTATGATTGTATAATTGGTATGGATTGGTTGTACCAACATCATGTTGTCCTAGAATGTTATAATAAGGCATTTACCTTTTTGGATGTGGAAGGGAACTTAAGGAAGGGGTGTCAAATATTTTCAACACATATGAAGAGACACCTAAAGATAAGGTGTTAAATACCAAAGATTATGCAGTCCTAAAAGAGTTTGAAGATGTATTTAAAGAAATACCAAGATTGCCACTCAAGAGAGATATTGATTTCTCCATTAATGTGATACCTGGAGAAACTCTAGTATCTAAGACCCCTTACAAGATGAGTACACTAGAAATGAAGCAATTGCAAATGCAATTGGAAGAGATTATGAAGAAGGGATATATACTCCCGAGTGTGTCACTTTGGGGTGCCCCAATATTATTTGTGAAGAAAAAGGATGGAACTTTGAGACTATGCATTAATTTTAGGAAGTTGAACAAGGTAACTCTGAAGAACAAGTATCATTTGCCAAGGATAGATGACCTCTTTGATGAGATGAAAAATGCAAAAATATTCTCCAAGATTAATCTCAGGTTAGGCTATCATCAAGTAAGAATTAAATAAGAATACATCCACAAGATCGTCTTCAGAACAAGGTATGTTCATTATGAGTTCGCAATGGTGCCATTTGGGTTATCAAATGCACCAATTGTCATCATGTGTTTAATGAATGGTATTTTCAAGGATTACTTAGAAAAGTTTTCCATTGTCTTCTTGGATGAAATTCTTATATATTCTAAGTCTGAAGAAGAGCATGAAAAACACTTGAGGATTTTATTATAGGTATTAAGGGAGCATCAGTTGTATGCCAAATTGATAAAGTGCTCATTCTATCAGAAGAAAATTCATTATTTGGGACATATCATTTCAGAGGAAAGGATAGCAATAGATCCAAAAAATATAAGGGTCATTGAAGGATGGACAACACCAAGAAATGTATCATAAGTGAGATAATTCATGGGCCTTCTAGGTTACTATAGGATATTTATTGAAGGATTCTCAACTATTGCACACCCAATCACTTCCTTGCAAAAGAAGGGTGTGAAGTTTCAATGGACACTGGATTGTGAAAAGAGTTTCCAACACTTGAAGAAATTTTTGAAAAATGATATAATATTAAGAATTTATAATCTAAATGAAGACTTCATTGTATGCACCGTTGCATGTAAAGAGGGACTTGGGGGAGTTCTTAGTCAAAATGGACATGTAGTATGTTATGAATCAAGGAAATTAAAAGAGCATGAAAATCGCTATGTTACTCATGATTTGGAATTGGCAGCCATAGTGCATGCCTTGAATATGTGTAGGAACCACCTTATGGGAAAACAATTTGAGTTGAGGATAGATCATAGTGGTCTAAAATATTTATTTGGACATCCAACTCTAAATGTCGGGAAAAGCAGGTGGTTAGAATTCCTCAGTGAATATGACTTTGATATAAATCATATCAAAGGGAAAGAGAACAAGGTGGCTAATGCACTTAATAGAAGGGTGCATGAGTTGCATGCTACAAACATTAGCATGTACCAATCATATTTGAGAGACAAAATCTTAAAGGCTACAAAATCAGATTTGTCGTACATCGAAATAATAATAAAATTAGAGAAAGGTATTTTGCAGTAGAAAATTGAACATTATAAGCTAGAAAATGACGAAACTCTCATGTACAGAGGAAGAATTCATGTGCCAAATTCTCAAGAGTTGAAAAATACAATATTGGGAGAAATGAATAATATGTCCTATGCTGGGAACCTAGGTTACCAAAAAACTATTGCAGCTGTCAAGAGCTAATATTATTGGCTAGGAATGTAGAAAAAAGTTGTTTATTTTATTGCCATATGTTTGGAATGTCAAAAGGTCAAGGATGAGAATAGAGACCCAGTTGGTTTTCTACAGCCATTGCTCATTCCTGAGTTGAAATGGGAAGTTGTAACAATGGATTTCATCACCAAGTTTCCCAAAACAAGCAAGCAACATGATTCTATCATGGTAGTGGTAGATAATCTCACTAAATTTGCCCATTTTATTGCAGTAAAGATCACTCACAAGGAAGCTAATATGGTTGATATTTATATGAGAGAAATAGCTCGATTACATGGAATACCCAAGACAATTGTGTATGAAAAAGATCCAAATTTTACATCAAGTTTTTGGAAAGGATTATTTAAGGGATTTGGACCAAATTTGCAGTTTAGCACAGCTTATCATCCAAGGTCAGATGGGAAAACAAAAAGGGTGAATTAGGTGATACAATACATGCTAAGAATGTATGTGATGGACAAACTATTCAAATGGGAAGATTATTTGCATTTGGTGGAGTTTTCTTATAACAATTTGTACCAAGCATATTCAAAGATGAGCTCATTTGAGGCACTTTATGGAATAAAGTGAAACGGACTGGTACGCTGGGACAACCCAACATACAAAGCAATGGTTAGGAAAAAATTACTCAGGGAAATGAAAGATAAAATGATGAAAATAAAATAGAATTTAAAGGTTTCCCAAGATAGGAAGAAAATCTATGTTGACAAAGGAAAAACTCATAGAGAATTTAAAGTGGGTGGTCATGTGTTCTTAAAACTCAAGGCCAAGAGAAGTTCCCTAAAGTTGGGAAATTTTTCAAAGTTGGCAACTCACTATTGTGGGCCATTTGCAATCCTAGAAAGGATTGGGCCTATAGCATACATGCTTTCCTCACCTGCATCAACGTATATTCATAATGCATTCCATGTATCCTTGCTTAAAAAGTATGTACTTGATGCTAATCATTTCATTGATTGGAATGTGATTCAGGTGGAGCAAGAAGGTGATTTTCAGGTGCATCTGGTGTGCATATTGAAGTGGAATATCAAGAAACTCCATAATTGATCCATAGGGCTAGTAAAGGTCCAATGGACATGATACGGTCCTAAGGACACAACTTGGGAGCACAAGGATGCTATGTGGGTACAATACCCACATTTTTTTGAAGACTTTTGAAAGTTTTGATTTTATATGTGTATATATTGCACTGAGGATAATGCATAAATAAGGAGGAGGGGAATGTAATACCCCTAAGACAAACCCCAATTGTAAATGTAAATATGAATGTACATATCTATATAATCTAGTGAGTTATTTATATTAATACTTGGAATTAGTTTGGTGTGAACATTCCATAGTATAGTGTGCACATGTGATGTGTACTAAAAAAAGAAGTGTGCACATCCTAGGATACTATGTGCATCAACTTGAGTACATGATCTTGAGGCCAAAGATATTTTTTTTATATGTTTATGCTTTTGAGGTTGGGGATCTTGGATACAAAAAGGACAATATGTTTGTATTATAAATCTAAATCACACAAATATTAATGAAAACAACATCACTGCAACAGACCAACCATGTCAAAGAGTATGGGGGGCTAAACTCCACTAGTTAGGGAAAGAGGGAACAAAAGTTGAGATAAGGGACTAATTTAAGGGGGGAATAAACCCAAAGGAATATTATATTAATATTTCTTAAAGTATAAAGCATGGATAATTATTTTATCCTAAGTTCTAAGGATAGGGACAAGTAGGCCAAGGTAGTTCTCAACATGACAAGTGTCAAGTTGATAACATGCATACATGTAGTTTGGACTTAGTTCATTTTCCAACATTCCCTAATCATTCCTTCATTCACTCACTCACTCACTTAGTGTTCATATGTACCCTACTGTCACTATACATGTACCTGTACCTATACCTTGGTTAGCTTAGGAGTTGGACTAAAGAAAAGGGTTGTCATACCCATGGCATATTGAAGAGGAGAGTTGTCAGGCCCGTGGGATATTGGATAGGCAGGTTGTCAGTCCTGCGAGAAATTATATTTAGGTGAGAGAATTTATAGGAATCAATTTCTCGAAGGTTCCAAACTGCAACTATAGGGCTCTAATACTTCATGCCCAACTTGTTGTTGAAGCTCTAGAAAGGAAGTGGGGTAGCCAAGGGATTATTGAGCATAGAAGGGGAACACTTCTTAGGGTGGAATAGACATGTAGAGAATGAGGGACTGTAGGCTGTTAGTTCGAGTTGGAACCTATGACTAAATTTTCCTGTTGTCTAAGATACATCAGCCTGGTTAGGAATTCCTTTACCTAGGTGGAGTTTAGTTCTAGCTCGGGGGTGACCCACTACTGAGAGTTATGAGTAGTGTGGTCTAAGGATGGGAGGATGTTAGGGACCTAACCTCGCATGTAGGTAGAATAATATATTTCCATGTAATAAAGGTCAATATTGATAAGGCCTAATAATAAGGAAGAATAATTCTAATGTAAGAAGACCTAATAAAATATTTCACTTCTAGAAGGATCTTCCTCTAGATGGTTATTTTGATAGACATATTTAGTATAAATAGGAGTTGAGGGTATGAGAACTCTTGTCTTCGATATTATTGTAATAGAGCTCTACTCTACTGTAGGTTTCCCCCTCAAAGAGGAAAGTGA
>SNQJ01S0155920.1:47276-60581 GCA_010110895.2 Picea sitchensis | reverse complement strand
TGGTTGACTAGATGCCTCATCATAACAAGAAGGCTTAGAATCAATGATGTGGCTCATAGTTGAGGTCTCTTGCTCTCTCGGAAGGTACCATGTGGAGCTGCATGTCCTTATACCTCCTACAAAGTCTGATGAACCCATGTAGGTCTCTTCCAACCTACTGCAATATCTCTGGGAACATCAGTTAGAGCTACAAGATCAACAAGGTCATCAATTGGATCAATAGGAACAATTGTCTCCCTCTGAACTACTGGAGGGTGAGGGGGAGAAGACACCATCTCTTCCTATCTTTCACTATCAATATCCATGTGAGATCCTCTAGATCTCCTAAAGGCTACATCCTCCTCAAAGGTAACATCTCTTCTCTCTGCAATCTGTGTTTGACCAAGGATGTAGATCCGGTATGTCTTCGAAGACTCATTGTACCCCACAAATGTACCCTTTGTTCCTGAAGGGTCTATCTTGGTCCTTTTCTTCTTGGGTACATGAATGTATACTTGAAACCCAAAATATCCTAAATTGTCCAACCTCGGGCTTCACTCATGAACTGGGTCCATACTAGACATCTCTTGGTTCCCTCGTGGAACACATCTCTAAGACATATTGAGGTTCCCTCATGAAACCAATGTCTTGGTTCCTTCATCTGACCATCTAAGGCACATCAGGAGGATGAAGTCCACATTTTCTATTACTAGTCCATACAAGATCCTCTGAGGAGAATGTCTCATGATGTTGCCTCAAACATCTCTAGGACACATCGAGGTTCCCTCATTGAACCAATCTCTCCAAGACATATCGAGGTTTCCTCATGGAACCAATGTCTTGGTTCCAAACTCTAGTTGAAATGAAGTTGTCCCAACTCCTCTCAGTGCATATTTGGTGGAACCCTTGTCTCATCAAAATCGTGCTTCAACTATCAGTTATCCATCCACATAACCTTTATTATTTTTAAGATTCACTTACACCCTCAAATAGATTTCACGTAGTGATTAGACTTGAAGCGGACCCACGCACTACACGTAGTGGGGCCCACACACACTCAAAGTGAGTCTTTAGGTGGTTGGACTCACGTTCACTCTAACGATAACCTTCTCATGGAATCAAACACGGATATCATCTATGCTTTAAAAGATCAAACGTGTTGGAACATTATATCATGGTAAGCACTATAGGGGAATGTTCGACTAGCAATTATATTTTATTTCATTACATTTTTCCCCAAATTACCAACCGTCCATGGATATCAAATCCATCAAAATATAATCAGTGGTTACATACCTGCGGCATTCACATTACTTTCCAAGTCCTTTCTGCAGTTGTGAATACTTCCAAATGGTAAATGGATTCACCCCATAGAACACGGCAATAAAAATTTCCCTGAGAATGAATACTCGAGAGGTGAGGTGATACATAGCAGGGGACAGGGGTAGAAACCCTAGTCCATGCATCAGATTCTGAGTCATAAATATCCATGACTATTTTATTAATACCCTGGGTCGGTCATTGGAATTATGTTCGCCCACTATGACTGTGTAACGCCTGGTAGAAAGGTCAAATGCCATCATATGGAAAAACAAATATACAGGAACTTGACCTTCACGAGAAGGGAGGGTGAGGCATCTCCAAGTCCCTATAGCTGGATTACTTAAGTAAGCATGTGGTACACGAATGTTGCACAAGAGGATTTTGTTAACGTATGCAACAATGATATGCAAAGGAAATTTGTAAATTTGTGAACCATTTCCTTTTGTAACCCAAGTTTCCACATCATGTTCATGACCCCAATTTAGTTGCATGAAAAACCCAGGAAGGGAATGAAATAGAAAGTTTGGATCCATTATTTGCAGATGGTTACCCATCGATGACGATAGGAGATAATTCCATTATTTACACACACTCTTCAAATTCACAAGAACCCGAAGGGGAAACCTCGCCAAAATCATAAACAACATATCGTCGGGAAGATTTTGCGATACATTTTCTTCCATGTCTCGCAAGGCCAAGACAGATCACGTTAGTAGGTCTGGTTGAACCCAGTTGAAATCAACAATTCTCACACCTTTTCACATGTATATATGCTCACCAACTAAAATTTAAATTGATGGGCACCTCATTTCCTAAAAAAAAATAAAAGCAACTTTCTTTCAGGATACTGGGCCCTCCTGTGAGAGTTATCCCAGTCCTGCTATGATACCATGTTGGTTTTTCTTCATATAAGATATGATGAATATATTATTACAATGATGAGTGTTCCATATATAGGGAACATATGGTGACCATCCATGAAAGGATGCATCCCTTGAATAATCAATATTTATTTATTATTATCATTTACTTATTATATATGATATTTAATAATCAGTAATTATATTATTAATTATTATTCTAAGAGAATGTCTTCCCGATTTTGTCCAAACATCAACAATATGAACGTATTTTAAAGGTGCATCCATTTTCTTTGATCTAGTTCCCTACACAAAAACACAAGTATTATAAGGTTTGGGATTCAGAAGAGGAGGAAAATCTCTAGCAAGACATTGAAAGGAAATTGGGATTTTGTGCAGTGTGGGAGGAAGTTCATATTCCATATATCTTGATTAATATCCATTGGAAATACTCACAACCCATCTCCTCTTAATCAAATTACATGAGCAATTGCACGATGGTGTGCAATGGCTTCAATAGGGGGGGACAACAAGATGGTGTTTTGACATCACAATTTCCCTTTATTAAACTTTTACCATTGGCAACCTTTATCTTTTGTCTTTTGGTATCTAAAACATGGATTTAGACCTAAGATAATCACCATTATATTTTCTCATGATTTCATTTGATTTCTAATTAACTAATGAAGAAATGGTGATTAAAACATGTAATTTTCTTTTGGTTGATTATTGGATCTGAACCTTACTACAAGGTTGTCTCTTGTACACTTATGACATCAATAGCCATTTGGAGTGTGTTTTGGACAGTCTATTATTAGAGCTATAGATTGATATAGACCCTTGGCATTATTTCAAATCCAACAAATTTTGATAAATGTGGGATTGTTTGTCATGTATGGATTGAGTATGGCCTTACTAGTAGTGTGTTCAACTATTTTAAATATAGAATGGATGTTAGTAAGTAATTATGGACCATTTGAGTATTTTGATCCTAGATTTAGTATGTGGTATAACTATCGTAACAACTTGAGAATATTTTAATTCTCAAGTTGGTTTATGTTTTTAGACTTTTGTTATCATTGTTACACAACACTATGTATAAATGGGACTATCACCATACATCAAGGGGGCACATGGTATTTGATAGTATTTCCTTAATATAACCTACTTTCTGCAATTTAAGTTCAAATCACATTAATCTATGTAGGAACCTAAAATTTTGACTATTCAATTAAGTCATTGTTACTATAGATCAATCTAGCACTTGGCTCCATAGGGATAGTGCCCACCTTGGAGAAGAGAAGCTTTTGTATATTTTAGCTAGTTTCCATCCTTGTTTTATAGTATGTGTTTAATTATTGTAGCATTGTGGTTTGGTTTTCTCAGTTAATGGGTGTTATATTTCAGTTCTCGTTCATCAAATTTTAGTTCTATAGTTAATCTTCCTTCTAAAATTTATAGCGTTACAAACTGTTTTTTTATGAATATGTTTTGCGAGTAGATTATTTTTCAATTTCATTATGCAAGTGTGATTTTGTTTTCAATTATGAAGAGTATGAATTTTATTATTTGAGGTTAATTTTAATGCTTATTGTTTCAATTCCTAAACGCATAATAAAATCAATTAGTGAATGATTCTAGAAACTTGCAAAAGTAATGCACAATATCTCACAAGCGTAGAGACCTCTGTTTTGAAAAATTGAATGCACATGTAATTGAACAACCTTTTTATTACCGATAAGGGATTTAGAAGACCAGTCGCCTTTGTTTCTAACTTAAAGGTGGTTAGGAAATTTGGAAACCTTATAGGAAAACCTTTTATCTCTTAGATTTATTTATCTACTAGGGTTTCACCTATTTCATAATTCTTTACTACAATTTCCATCCTATGGATCTCTAGTAATTAAATCAAAGAATTCGTTGGGTGATGATAAATATTTTCGAATGCAAGGAAAAGTTGTGAAATGTCTATGCAAGCAATGTTCAAATAATTAAATCAAAGAATTCATTGGGTGATGACAAATATTGTCGAATGCAAGGAAAATTTATGCAACATTTATGCAAGCAATGTACAAATGAGGCGGAAAAAGTGTTCCTTTATGGAACATTGACTGGCCTATGGTACTCTAATCATATGAAAGGCATCATTGTTCAATGATGGAACTTTGACCACACTTCCTCAAAAGACAATACCATGTAGTAATTAGTTCATAGGGCAAGGATGATTGCAGTCATGCAAGTCAACAAAACTTTGACCTCTTGTTCAATGATCACTATCCTCACTTGAATTGATCCATATCCTTATCTATTAGAAGGGAAAATTGAATTTCTTGACGTTGTTAACACATGTTTCGGCTACAAATGGGAAATATTCAACTTAAATATGCAATTCCTTCCAAGAATTGTAACCTTTATCTAAGTTATATTAAAAATAATAGAGTTATGAGTTAAGTAAATCATGTTGTAATAATGTATTTTTCCCTAATTGGATTTGATTGAACTAGTGCCACAAAGTGAACCTCCCCCTCCTTATACACTATTTTTTCCAATGTCTATCAGACTTATTTTTTATCTTCATTATTTATAGGTATTTTCTCTTTGAATTGTAGCTTAGGGTTTTTCTCATCATGGAACCAATTTCATGAGGGGGTGAAAGCCCCTCCAAAACAATATTAAATAATTTCAATATCGTCCAAGAAAATATTAAGAATAGACTTGATCAAATGGTTTTCAAAGCATAGAAAATCCCTTGAATTATCATTCTTCTTGCGGCGATTTAACAACATATTGATTTCATGAATATGTATGCTTCAATTTGTTTCTTTATTGGGATAGGGCCACTGAAGAATAATATAAGGAAGTGGATCTCTTCAAAGTGGAATGTGAAGAGTTTAATAGATTTACACTTAAAGCACAAAAAATTTCTTCGTTTCCATTTTATTCTTCTAGACAACAAAGAGAATATTTTGAAGTTGGCACATATTTCAACTTATTGGGGGTTCACATGCATTATAAGAATAATCTCTTTGAACCAATTAAGAAATTCTACCTTATTCAAGCATTTGTATATTTTTTCTTACTCTCTTCCTATTGAATTTTGGGATGAAAAAAAATTCTACAAGCATTAAGTAATTTATTAGGTTCTTTTGTTAATATTTTGAATACTACTAAATCAAAATTATACATTGCTTATGACCATATCTATAATCATAAGAACATGTCCCCTTTTTTACCTAAAGCATTCGTTCTACAATACTAAATAGTGAGTGGATTCAAATTTTAATAGATCACAAACAAATACCTTTCATGTGTAAGAAATTCCATGTCCATTGTCATTGAGCAAGGGACTGTCCATTAGTGAACTAGAATCCCCAAAAAATTACTCCCTCGTAATATGCCAAACAAAAACGCATTTTCCCTAAAGGGTCTACAATAATTAGCAAAAATTCCAAAAGAAAGAAGGACAATATGAGATACGAAATTGGCAAATGGATTTGAGTAGTCATGGTAGAAGTACGTTTGGAGTCTCAGACATGGAAGAAGAGGCATTGCTAACTAACAAAATTTAAATTTCCCACACCTTGCCAATATAAATCAACCACATGGAAAAAGTATTTAGTATACAAGGATTGCAATTAAGGTGAGGGGATCATATTGTGTAGTGGAGACATGGTCTTGGGAGATTTTAATGGCATGTAAGAAACAAGAACCACACAATAAAAAAAGGAAATCCCAAGAAATATCATAAGATAAAATTAATTTGGAAATCACCATAAAAGAACCAGAAAATGAATTGACGATTATCCAACATGTAATTTTTACTTCAATAAGTAAGGATCTGGCAGAGATATGGAAGACTCTACTAAGATGGAATACTTTTATGATCTAATTGACATAGATCTCCTATCAAAAAATATAACACATTGGAAAAAACTTCTAATGAACACATATACCAACTTCAAAAGAAAATGGAAGTGGAGAAAAACTAGAAGGATATGGTTCACCAGTTGGAAGACTATGCTTCTATCCTTGGGTTCCAATCCTATTTTTCTCCTTTGACAATGGAACATCCTAAAGGTGAGGGATCAAACGAAAGGAAAGGTCAAAAAATGATGAATTTAGGGTACTAGAAACCTCTCATTAGGTATTACCCCCCCACCCCCTCCCTAAAAACCTATTTTAATGAATAATCTCTTATGAAATGTGAAAGCAAAAATTATCTTGCAAATGGAGACTAATAAGGCTTAAAATTGCAATAGAAAACTTGATATAGTTCTTTTACAAGAAACCAAATGTAATATAGAAAAAATGGCAACCTTTTCTCAATTGATGATGTGGTTCACCAATTGTTAGACTGTGCTTCAGTGCTTGGGATACAATCTTAGTTATATACTCTAACTATGGAACATCTTGAAGGTGGATACTTAGAGGTAAAAAGAGGAAATGTTGACGTATTACCCACCCCTCCCAAGTCCCATTTTTAATGAAGAATATCTAATGAAATGTGCTAGCATGAATCTTCTATCAAATGGAGAATAATAAGGCATAAAATCTCAATATAAAACATAGATATAGTTCTTTGAGAGAACCAAAATGTAATTCAGAAAAAGTGACAACCTTTTTCTCAATCAATTTGGACAAGTTGTGAATCCATTACAAGTATATCAAATGGTTTCTATTGGATGGATACCAACAACATTAGAACCCAAGATCAATTAGAATCAAGGACCTAGACAGCAACACTTCTTGGATATCGACATATTTTTGTATTGTCTAACATTGACATCAAAGTAAGAGCTACCAATTTATAAGCACTCACAAGGATTCAAGAAAAGTTATATAGTTGGGTCTCCTTATAAAAATACCATCAAATTTTAATGATGATCCTTGAATAGTTTGGGGGGATTTTAAGACTACCATCCATGTAGAAAAGAAAGAGGGAATAAACAAAAATAATGTAAATGGGAATAAACTACAACCATTATTATACCTTGTAACTTTGATTGATATCCTCCCCTAAAATGGTATCTTCACATGGAATAGTCGTGGGGAAGGAGCCCACCTCACTAATAAAAGAGTAAACCACTTCTTAGTTTTAGATCAACTATTTGTTAATCCAACATCATAACAAAGATGTATACTCTACCATCCTAGATCCATCTTAACCATGGATCTATCACGCACCGAAGAGAATCAAATCACTCAAGATGTAAACATGTCCTTAATTTTTTGCACTCTAAGAACAATTTGCATCTCGGGGGATTTGATCCCTTTCAATGCTTGATAGGTACAAGTTAAGATGGATCTAGCACAGTATATAAGATTTAATTTTTTAGTTTTAAGTCACTTGGAAACACTTTCATTTTTTATTTTTTTATTTTTTATTTTGTTTTAACCAACATGTGCCATGTAAGCATTACAAAGATGAGAACTACCTAGGTTGAAGAAAGATACTCTTAAAACAAAAAGGAGATGGATTTTGTTGTCGCAAGAGTTGGTTCTAGGTTGTAATAGAGCCAAGCCTTAGCACATTTTAAATGAAAAAATAATTTATCATTCAAAACTTGATTTGGGTTGCGTGCAAGTAAATTCTGAGATAACCACGAACCACTTTTGATTAGAAGTTGCCCCTTCCAACCCGAGAGGGATCTCTTGAATATATGTCATGATAGGATGTTCAATAAGCTTAACAGTGGGCAGATCTGTGGATAACAGAAAGTTTTGATGTTTTTAGGGTTGATGGGTTGGACCGAAAGGTAGTCCATTGGGCATGGAGTCAAATGATCAAGCAAGTAATAAGAGTGTTTCGGTAATGGAAATCCATGGAGCAGAGGTGAGATAGAAGTTGATTATGAGGGGAAGGATTTATAAAAAGTATGGTAGAAGAATAAAGATAAAACATATCAAAATGCAAGGAAAACTTAGCAATGAGTGAATTCCAAGCATAAATCAATGGAAAGAGATGGTTGGGACAGAGCATCTAGAAAAGGATGAATTATGAACCTTGATCTATGCAAGAAATAACCTATAACCAATCTGCAACAGAGCATCTAATAGAGGATGAATTATATTAAAAAACAGTTACAAATCAAGAAGAAAAGATATAAGGAGTGATATTGAAACTAAGAAAATGGACAAACTCTGCAAGCAACATCACAAGAATCTTTGATATGGATAAAACATGCTTCTGCAATCTTTTATTAAACTAAAAATGAAAGCTACATCCCAGGAGTACTACCCTTGTGTCCCCTTTTCCCCCCTTGTTTTAAAAATATGTTGCATCTATCTATTGAGGTCAAAATCGTCTCTAATCTAAAAGATAACAAAAATTACAACCAATTCTTGAAACTTTCTGCCATAGAAAATGGGCCAAACTGCTGAAAACTAGGGTTGCGGTTATGGCTCTGTATCTCTCGAATCGCAATAGTTGTGTATAAACTAAAAGAGGATTTTGTGCATCTATTTATTTTGAGAAAAAACCTCTTTCAGTTCCTTGAGACCCATTTTCATTTTCCCCAAATCTGCATTTAACAAACATGTGTCAAAACAAGAAAATATGAAATCCAAAAATTAGGGCTCGGAGATGGATTCGATTATCCCAATATGTGACACATATAGTAAAAATGGGAGAGGCTAATGATCTCTGATGTGTTAGGCACAAAATCCTCCAACCGTTTCTCAAAATGATACTCCAGTCGCTCAAAATCCTCATTTGAAAATGATGACTCAGCACAGTAAAAAAATGCCACATTTCTGAAAACGAACCTCATATTTTGGGGGACTTTTGACTACCTTACCAAGCTCAAAATGAAATTATGAAGACACCAATGGAAAGCATAAGATTTTATTATGTCGATCGACTATTAGAACGCGAAAAACAACCTCTCCACGGCTGAGAAAATTTTGTTTTTCTAAATCAGTTTTGCATATGACCAGATTCCCGATTTCGGGTTTTCAGGATTTGGGGAAATGAAGTAGTGGTTATTAAAATCTCTACGTCGGCCAAATCCCCAATGGCCAAATCCACGAAATAGATTTCAGCTTTTACATTGCACTCTTTTGGGCCTTTGGGTTTTGGGTATCATATCCTCAAGAGTTATGACATGCAAGGAATCTCGAATCGTGAAATCGTGATGGGATTAATTAGACAATAATCGTTTGCTTTAATTTCTTAATTAATCATGATTAGAAATTAATATTTAACCTTTCATGGATTGGCTCGGAGATGGATAATACTTGATGCAAAAAGTCTTGAATCACGAAATTGCGATGAGATTTATTAACGTTAATCTTTCGTAATCTTTATTTGACCCAGCTTATCCTTTAATACTTTAGTGAATTCGGGGATCGGGGATCGGGGATATAGTTATTAAAATATCTACGTCGGTCAAATCCCCGACGGCAAAAAACCCAGACTCATGAGATTTTTCTCCATGTGGATTAATGCTCGGTGTATGCGGTCGTTCCACTACCAATGCTTCCATTCATTCTCCTTGTGACTCAACACTCGAACATATGGTACATTTCTTTGATTCTCACGTGAACCCTATCTTTGGATTTTTCGTGAGTTGGCTTGTGACTGTTATACTGCTATGGCATTTGGGGCTGATTTCAGCGTTATTTGATTGAAGATGACAGGTAGAGAACATTTAGTGATGCGCGTGACAGACAAATGGTCGTTTTCTCACATCTACACTTATGATAGTTAAACACTATAATTTTTTCTCTCCTAAGTGATCGAAAGCCAAAATTTCAATATTTGTTACAACAGATTTTATCATTGACACTTTGCAATTTGATATGGACAATTCATCTTGACTTCAAGAAAAATATATCAAGATAGGGTTTTTGTTACATAAATATACAAATATATAATATGTATCCTCTAGTATAAACTTTAACATCTTAAACAAGATCATACAAAACTAGAACTATCATTTTTTGGAAATATGTTTAAAAAGAAAAGAGAGCTTGATGAGGAAGTTGTAAAATTCCAATTGTGTATCACTACTACATATTGAAAATTTTGCGACAAAAGTACTCTTTCGTCGTAACATGCAAGAGAAAAAGTTCAAGTTTTTTAAATCCACCCCGTATTCATCACAATCTCGACGCAGGTAGTTTGACCAGATTATTATGGTCAATGTTCGTCGCAAAAGCGACGTGTGAGTTAAAAATGACCGTTGAAAATGACCTAAAAAAAATAGGTAAAAAAAATAAATATTTTTAGGTCACGTTCGTCGCAATTGCGACGATAGTGACCTAAAATTGCACTATAAATATTTGACGATTCAAAGATGTTGGGACAATCTTGCTATAACAACGAAAATTTTGAAAGGGTATTTTTGTGTGGAAAAATGTCGCAGAATGTTGTTAGAGGTGGGGAAAAAAGTAAAGCGGGTGAAAAGGGTGATGGTAGATGTTATTTCCCTTGTAAAAAATGTTGCCTCAGATGTCCCATAAGAATTTTAATAGCAACAACTACAAAACATTGTAGGAAATATGGTCACATTGATGGCGGATCGAATGAATATCGTCCCATGGTAATTAGCTATATATTCATTATCTTTTTTTTATTTTTTCAATTTTATATAAAATTGTATATATGTATATATATTGTTTGAATGTTTGTTATAGTATGCACTAATTTTGCATGATTGTTTGTAATTATAAAGTTAGAGTTGCCCTCTAACTTTTCGCAGAATATTGCACCAAGTATTAATAGAAATGATGTTGTACAAGCTGAGGAACATCATCATGACCAAGCAAATGAGGATCTCATGGAAGAAGATGATGGGACAAATCAAGTTAATGATCCCATGGAATAATATGATGGGACAAATCAAATGATCCAAGATTTGTTTTCGCGGTTGGATGAGGATGGGGAAAATGTTGGTATTTATGATGAACCTCTATTAGAAAAGGCAAATAAACGACTTTATGAAGGATCAAGAGCAAATATTCTCTACGCTACATTGTTGCTAGTGAACTTAAAGGTTATGAATAATTTGTTGAACACTTGTATGACACAGATACTAAGGTATGTAATATGTTTCATCTCATACTGTACATAAATGTTGATTTTTTTATATTTGTTTTTAGTGTTAATTAATGTGTAAAATAAGAATGCATTTTTTTACGATTAATATTCTCACATTAACTATTTGTTTGTTATGTTGTAGATTGTTAGGTGAATTTTTGTTACCATTGTCAAATATTTGAACTCACACATATCGAGGTTTTCATGCCATTATGAAAGACATTGGAATGGATTATCAAACTATAGATGCATGTCCTAATGACCATATTATATATTATGGAAAACATGCTTTGAAAACCGAATGTCCTCAATGTCTTATCAATAGATATCGAACCGATCAAGTAACAAAAAGGGTGCCTCGAAAGTTTCTTCGACATATTCCCATAATTCCACATTTGCAGCGATTGTTCAGGTGTGAAACATAGCACGATTTATGGATTACCATGCACGTAACAGAAGTAAAGATGGTGTTCTTCAAATGCCTGCCAATGGTTCTTCATTTAGGGAAATTGAGGAAAAATGGGCAGATTTCAAAGATGAACTTCGTAATGTTAGGCTTTCATTGGCAGTTGACGGTGTTAATCCATTCGGAGAGTTTAGGTCTATTTACTCAGTGTGGCCTATTTTGTTATCAACAATAGCATTCCTCCTTGGATGTCAATAAAGAGGGAGCACATAATGTTGACAATGATTGTTCTAGGTATTTGTTTACATTAATTCTTTGAATTTAACATTTTCATTTGTTTTAATTTTTGCATAATATCTTTTGTTTATTTTTTTAATTATATATATTACATGATATCATTCCTTTAGTAATTATGTGTAATTTCAAACAATTAGGTAAGTACCAGGTTAAAGATATGAATGTATATATCGAGCCTCTTATCAATGAGCTACTAAAGTTATGGGTTGGCATCACAAGGTACGACATATGTAAACCAATCGAGGAGAAGAAATTTAAATTTCGTGGAATACTTTTATGGGAAATTCATGATGCCCCTGGACTAACACATTTTTGTGGTATGTATAAGCATTTTAATATTGCTCTTTAATACTATAAAATGTTTTAATGTTATCATGGTGCATGTTTACTTTTTAAATAATCTCATTGTATAATTGACATTAATCCATTTGTTGCAGGTCTTCAAACAAAGGGTAAATTTGCATGTCCAGTTTGTGGCCCTAAGATGAAGTATCGTCATTCAGAAAGTTTAGAAAATATGGTGTTTGATGAGTATAGGCACCTTCTTCCTAAGAACCATAGGTATCGTACTACTGAAAAACATTTTTTCAATGGGAAAGAAGAGACTGGTTTAAAACCACGAAGAATGACACCTCACCTATGGAGGTACTCAATTTCATAATGTATCGTAGATCGTGTAATGTTTTGAATGTTTACTTTAATCATTGAATTTATTTTACCTTATTTGATAATTATTTTTGTGATTTATTTTATGCTTCATGAAGGTCGCAATCATCATGAAGGTATTAATAATGGGCTTCCACGAGGAATGAAATCTTGTCCCACTCAATTCATGAGGTTGCCCTATTATGAGGAGCTAAAAATAGCTCATTTGTTTGATACAATGCATATCGGGAAGAACATGACTGAAACGTTATGGAGAATCATAGATGGTAGGAGGGACAAAGACAAAATTGTCAAAATTTGTACTAACATTCAGGAAGCCAATCATGCAATGCGAAGTGTGATCCGATATTCAAATAGATCAGATGGAGTACTAGACCGAAATAACCTTCCATGGTTATTAACGGAGAAACAAAACAATGATGCAAAAGAGGTCATTCAAAGAATTAAATTTCCCACAGGTTTTGCTTCAAACATAAAAAAATATCTTAACAAAGAAAGGCGAATTTGGTGGGGTAAAAACACATGATTGGCATACCTTCATTAAGGTAATAATTTTGGTATACATATTTATATATATTGGCCTTATAGATCTTTTATTTTTTTTATTTTTTCTTGTCTACTTTGGTCGAAACAAATAATGATTCATTTTGTTGTTACAGTATGTTATACCGCTATCTCTCCCAAACGACTTTGACAACAACGTCAGACAAGTTATATATGATCTTGGAAAATAC
>SNQJ01S0155920.1:33594-47266 GCA_010110895.2 Picea sitchensis | reverse complement strand
ATGTGTTAACAACGTCAAGAAATTCAATTTTCCCTTCTAATAGATAAGGATATGGATCAATTCAAGTGAGGATAGTGATCATTGAACAAGAGGTCAAAGTTTTGTTGACTTGCATGACTGCAATCATCCTTGCCCTATGAACTAATTACTACATGGTATTGTCTTTTGAGGAAGTGTGGTCAAAGTTCCATCATTGAACAATGATGCCTTTCATATGATTAGAGTACCATAGGCCAGTCAATGTTCCATAAAGGAACACTTTTTCCGCCTCATTTGTACATTGCTTGCATAAATGTTGCATAAATTTTCCTTGCATTCGACAATATTTGTCATCACCCAATGAATTCTTTGATTTAATTATTTGAACATTGCTTGCATAGACATTTCACAACTTTTCCTTGCATTCGAAAATATTTATCATCACCCAACGAATTCTTTGATTTAATTACTAGAGATCCATAGGATGGAAATTGTAGTAAAGAATTATGAAATAGGTGAAACCCTAGTAGATAAATAAATCTAAGAGATAAAAGGTTTTCCTATAAGGTTTCCAAATTTCCTAACCACCTTTAAGTTAGAAACAAAGGCGACTGGTCTTCTAAATCCCTTATCGGTAATAAAAAGGTTGTTCAATTACATGTGCATTCAATTTTTCAAAACAGAGGTCTCTACGCTTGTGAGATATTGTGCATTACTTTTGCAAGTTTCTAGAATCATTCACTAATTGATTTTATTATGCGTTTAGGAATTGAAACAATAAGCATTAAAATTAACCTCAAATAATAAAATTCATACTCTTCATAATTGAAAACAAAATCACACTTGCATAATGAAATTGAAAAATAATCTACTCGCAAAACATATTCATAAAAAAACAGTTTGTAACGCTATAAATTTTAGAAGGAAGATTAACTATAGAACTAAAATTTGATGAACGAGAACTGAAATATAACACCCATTAACTGAGAAAACCAAACCACAATGCTACAATAATTAAACACATACTATAAAACAAGGATGGAAACTAGCTAAAATATACAAAAGCTTCTCTTCTCCAAGGTGGGCACTATCCCTATGGAGCCAAGTGCTAGATTGATCTATAGTAACAATGACTTAATTGAATAGTCAAAATTTTAGGTTCCTACATAGATTAATGTGATTTGAACTTAAATTGCAGAAAGTAGGTTATATTAAGGAAATACTATCAAATACCATGTGCCCCCTTGATGTATGGTGATAGTCCCATTTATACATAGTGTTGTGTAACAATGATAACAAAAGTCTAAAAACATAAACCAACTTGAGAATTAAAATATTCTCAAGTTGTTACGATAGTTATACCACATACTAAATCTAGGATCAAAATACTCAAATGGTCCATAATTACTTACTAACATCCATTCTATATTTAAAATAGTTGAACACACTACTAGTAAGGCCATACTCAATCCATACATGACAAACAATCCCACATTTATCAAAATTTGTTGGATTTGAAATAATGCCAAGGGTCTATATCAATCTATAGCTCTAATAATAGACTGTCCAAAACACACTCCAAATGGCTATTGATGTCATAAGTGTACAAGAGACAACCTTGTAGTAAGGTTCAGATCCAATAATCAACCAAAAGAAAATTACATGTTTTAATCACCATTTCTTCATTAGTTAATTAGAAATCAAATGAAATCATGAGAAAATATAATGGTGATTATCTTAGGTCTAAATCCATGTTTTAGATACCAAAAGACAAAAGATAAAGGTTGCCAATGGTAAAAGTTTAATAAAGGGAAATTGTGATGTCAAAACACCATCTTGTTGTCCCCCCCTATTGAAGCCATTGCACACCATCGTGCAATTGCTCATGTAATTTGATTAAGAGGAGATGGGTTGTGAGTATTTCCAATGGATATTAATCAAGATATATGGAATATGAACTTCCTCCCACACTGCACAAAATCCCAATTTCCTTTCAATGTCTTGCTAGAGATTTTCCTCCTCTTCTGAATCCCAAACCTTATAATACTTGTGTTTTTGTGTAGGGAACTAGATCAAAGAAAATGGATGCACCTTTAAAATACGTTCATATTGTTGATGTTTGGACAAAATCGGGAAGACATTCTCTTAGAATAATAATTAATAATATAATTACTGATTATTAAATATCATATATAATAAGTAAATGATAATAATAAATAAATATTGATTATTCAAGGGATGCATCCTTTCATGGATGGTCACCATATGTTCCCTATATATGGAACACTCATCATTGTAATAATATATTCATCATATCTTATATGAAGAAAAACCAACATGGTATCATAGCAGGACTGGGATAACTCTCACAGGAGGGCCCAGTATCCTGAAAGAAAGTTGCTTTTATTTTTTTTTAGGAAATGAGGTGCCCATCAATTTAAATTTTAGTTGGTGAGCATATATACATGTGAAAAGGTGTGAGAATTGTTGATTTCAACTGGGTTCAACCAGACCTACTAACGTGATCTGTCTTGGCCTTGCGAGACATGGAAGAAAATGTATCGCAAAATCTTCCCGACGATATGTTGTTTATGATTTTGGCGAGGTTTCCCCTTCGGGTTCTTGTGAATTTGAAGAGTGTGTGTAAATAATGGAATTATCTCCTATCGTCATCGATGGGTAACCATCTGCAAATAATGGATCCAAACTTTCTATTTCATTCCCTTCCTGGGTTTTTCATGCAACTAAATTGGGGTCATGAACATGATGTGGAAACTTGGGTTACAAAAGGAAATGGTTCACAAATTTACAAATTTCCTTTGCATATCATTGTTGCATACGTTAACAAAATCCTCTTGTGCAACATTCGTGTACCACATGCTTACTTAAGTAATCCAGCTATAGGGACTTGGAGATGCCTCACCCTCCCTTCTCGTGAAGGTCAAGTTCCTGTATATTTGTTTTTCCATATGATGGCATTTGACCTTTCTACCAGGCGTTACACAGTCATAGTGGGCGAACATAATTCCAATGACCGACCCAGGGTATTAATAAAATAGTCATGGATATTTATGACTCAGAATCTGATGCATGGACTAGGGTTTCTACCCCTGTCCCCTGCTATGTATCACCTCACCTCTCGAGTATTCATTCTCAGGGAAATTTTTATTGCCGTGTTCTATGGGGTGAATCCATTTACCATTTGGAAGTATTCACAACTGCAGAAAGGACTTGGAAAGTAATGTGAATGCCGCAGGTATGTAACCACTGATTATATTTTGATGGATTTGATATCCATGGACGGTTGGTAATTTGGGGAAAAATGTAATGAAATAAAATATAATTGCTAGTCGAACATTCCCCTATAGTGCTTACCATGATATAATGTTCCAACACGTTTGATCTTTTAAAGCATAGATGATATCCGTGTTTGATTCCATGAGAAGGTTATCGTTAGAGTGAACGTGAGTCCAACCACCTAAAGACTCACTTTGAGTGTGTGTGGGCCCCACTACGTGTAGTGCGTGGGTCCGCTTCAAGTCTAATCACTACGTGAAATCTATTTGAGGGTGTAAGTGAATCTTAAAAATAATAAAGGTTATGTGGATGGATAACTGATAGTTGAAGCACGATTTTGATGAGACAAGGGTTCCACCAAATATGCACTGAGAGGAGTTGGGACAACTTCATTTCAACTAGAGTTTGGAACCAAGACATTGGTTCCATGAGGAAACCTCGATATGTCTTGGAGAGATTGGTTCAATGAGGGAACCTCGATGTGTCCTAGAGATGTTTGAGGCAACATCATGAGACATTCTCCTCAGAGGATCTTGTATGGACTAGTAATAGAAAATGTGGACTTCATCCTCCTGATGTGCCTTAGATGGTCAGATGAAGGAACCAAGACATTGGTTTCATGAGGGAACCTCAATATGTCTTAGAGATGTGTTCCACGAGGGAACCAAGAGATGTCTAGTATGGACCCAGTTCATGAGTGAAGCCCGAGGTTGGACAATTTAGGATATTTTGGGTTTCAAGTATACATTCATGTACCCAAGAAGAAAAGGACCAAGATAGACCCTTCAGGAACAAAGGGTACATTTGTGGGGTACAATGAGTCTTCGAAGACATACCGGATCTACATCCTTGGTCAAACACAGATTGCAGAGAGAAGAGATGTTACCTTTGAGGAGGATGTAGCCTTTAGGAGATCTAGAGGATCTCACATGGATATTGATAGTGAAAGATAGGAAGAGATGGTGTCTTCTCCCCCTCACCCTCCAGTAGTTCAGAGGGAGACAATTGTTCCTATTGATCCAATTGATGACCTTGTTGATCTTGTAGCTCTAACTGATGTTCCCAGAGATATTGCAGTAGGTTGGAAGAGACCTACATGGGTTCATCAGACTTTGTAGGAGGTATAAGGACATGCAGCTCCACATGGTACCTTCCGAGAGAGCAAGAGACCTCAACTATGAGCCACATCATTGATTCTAAGCCTTCTTGTTATGATGAGGCATCTAGTCAACCAGTATGGAGAGATGCCATGATGGAGGAGTATCAGTCCGTCATGAAGAGTGATGTGTGGGATATTGTTCCAATACCTGAGGGGAAGTCTGTAGTGACTTCCAAGTGGATCTATAAGATAAAAAACATAGTTGATGGGAGAATCGAGAAACACAAAATAGATTTGTTGCTCCTGTTGCTCGATACAATTCTATTCGAACGATTATTTCCATTACATCATCCATGGGTTGGAGACTACATCAGATGGATGTGAATATAACCTTTCTCGATGGAGATATTGAGGAAGAAGTATACATCAAGCAACCATATGTTTTCATGATACATGAGAAGGAGTCTCATGTGTGCAGGTTGAATATGGCATTGTATGGAATCAAGCAACCACCTAGAGCTTGGTATGCAAGGATTGATGGACACCTAATGATTTTTGGGCTTCAACAAAAGTGTTTTCGATCCCAACATGTACTACAAGACTGTTAATGGCGAGTCCCTGATTTTGGTCCTCTACATTGATGATTTATTCCTCATCGATACAAAGAGCCTTATTGTTGAATGGAAGTATGCATTGGCCTCTAAGTTAGAGATGAAGGACCTTGGTATGATGCACTACTTCTTGGGACTAGAGGTGTGGAAGAGAATTGATGAGATCTTCCCGAATTAGGGGAAGTACACAGTTTATATATTGAAGAAGTTTGAGATACTGAACTTGAAACCCGTGGCTACACCAATGATGATGAATCACCAATGATGATGAATCTGAAGAAACTAAGTGTGTATTCTTCTGATTTTGATGAAAATGATCCGACTTTGTACAAACAACTAATTGGATAATTGATGTATTTGGTTAACACCAGACCAAATATTTGCTATGTAGTGAGTGCACTTAGCCATTTTATAAGTCAGCTTAGATAGACACACTAGATTGCTGCGAAGCATGTGTTGAGATACTTGCGAGGCACAGTTGGACATGGTCTGAGATATACTTCCAATATTGATATGATATGGCAGGAATATATTGACTCTAATTGGGTAGGGACTAACGCAGTGGACATAAAGAGCACCTTCGGGTGTTGCTTCACTTTGGGATTTTCCATGGTTTTCTAGTGTAGTAGGAAACAAACTTCTATGAATTTGAGAACAACAAAAGCAAAGTATATTGCATTAAGTATGACAGTCCGCGAAGTAGTGTGGCTTCTCAATCTCCTTGCATATTTATCTGAACATGTGCTAGATTCCACCATTATTCATTATGGTAACCAAAGTTGTGTGAAGATCTATGACAATCTAGTGTTTCATGACAAATCAAACCACATTGAGATCAAGTACCATTACATTCGAGACATGGTGCAGAGGAAGGAAGTATTGGTGCAATACCTTCCTACAGATGAGCAGGTTGCTGACGTTCTTACCAAACCAGTTACTTCTGTGATAGACTTGGCTTGGTAGAGAATGACTCCCTCACTGAGAGGGAGTGTTGATGGTTTGCATATTCTTGAGACATTTTCCAGATCGTACTCCTCTGTGACTGATTTGAGTTGATATGTGATGACACTTATCCAAGAAGGGATAAGTGGGGCACTTATCTGAGAAGGGATAAGTGTGTTTGGGCTTATATTCCAATGTCCTATGTGGAGAGCACATGAGGACATGTCAAGGGAGTTGACCCTTGACATCATACAATATGGGAGTTGAACCTAGTGTTTCTAGAGGGCGTAGCCTCTAGAATTCCACATGGAGTGCCATGTGTGACAAACTTTCTCCAGATCATACTCCTCTCTGAATTGAGTTGAGTTGATTTGTGAGGATACTTATTCAAGAAGGGATAAGTGCATTTGGGCTTATAGCCCATCGTCCCATGTGGAGAGAACATGAGGACATGTCAAGGGAGTTGACCCTTGACGTCTCACACTATGGGGAGTTGTCCCTAAGTGTTCCTAGAGGGAGTAGCCTCTAGAATTCCACATGGGAGTGCCATGTGTGACAAAAATTTTCTACTAAGGTGGTTGTGTACCACTAGCGAAGACTGCGTGTCTCTGGACAAAAGTTTTGTACTACTATGGAAAGATAACTCCCTAGCTAAGAAGGAGTGTTGATGTTTCAACATCAGGGAAAACTTCTCCTAAATTGGGATACAGACCAAGGGAGATATGATACATTTATCATAAAGGTGCACTTGTGGTAAATGGGCCTAGACGTAGTCCTTTCTTGATCATGACAAGGAATAATATGGACTCAAGATGCTTGAAATTTTTTTCACATGTCAGTTAACATTAGGCTGACATTCAATCATAACTGTGTACCTGTGGTGAAAGATCATGGTGTGGTATGTTGATATTATGGTAGTTTTGGGAGGTATGAACCTCTATTGTAACCTTTGACAAGATTAGAATATTTTGGAAGGAAGCAAAGAAATGAATGTAACCCTAGACGAGATGTCAGATGAATAAAGATAATTAATATGAATTAATTAGTACCCAGAAGGAGAAGTCGACCCAGGTAAGTCTGCCAGGAATATGTTGACGGGCGAAATTGACCGTCCGTCAACTGGAAGAGTGGATCCAGTCCGGGGTTGTCTAAATAACCCAAGCCGTTTGGGATAACCCACCCTGACAGGTTTAGCGGCTCCGTTAGCTGATCTAAGTCCTAAGGAAACAAAAAGAAAACTACTCTAAATTAACTAATCTAAATAAAAAAATAACAATTAAAACTAACTAATAAACAATCTAAACTATTATATATACAATCTACTATCTAATACTATAATACTTCTACAAAATTAAACATCTAACTACTAACAAAATTAAATCTTATTCACAAATGTACAATATTTACAAATGACAGATTTAAATGAAAACCTGCAAAACTCATTGGTAATCTGTCCTAAGACAACTAAACTATTGTCTTTTGATTTTTTATAATTTTGTGAAAAAGAAACAAACTGAAAAAACTATCTAAGATAATTAAAACAATAATTCTAACTATGTATCTAAATTAATATATTTATCTAAACTACTTATATTATACTAACTAATTAACTATTAAACAAAATATAACAAACTGACCTAAAGTAACGCTTCAGGTTTGTCTTGTGTATGATGGTTGATTAAGCTGTTTGGTGGGAGGAAACCTGCACTAGATTCTCCACGAGCTTCTCGTAAACGAAAAGTTGCTGTACTCTTTCAAATATTAATAACAGGACAAACAAGACATAAAAATTTACAACAATCTTATGATTTACAAATCATAACATTTAGATAAAACTGCGTGTAAGGATTTGTACAAAGTGATTCAATCAACGAAGAAGAGAAATCTGTGATTCATTAACTGAAACAAATTAATTGTTGTACTTTTGAATAAGAGAGAGATCAGATATAGATTACACATTAATCAAGTCACATCAACCTGCAATAGATTACGATAGCTAAAGTAGTCTATAATCGACTGCAAAATGATATGAATAAAACTTGAAACAAAAGTTTGATATATTGAAAGTGAAAGATGTTACAAGACATCAACTTTCATCTCAGTCTGTATCATAAATCCATAGTCTAGTTCTCCCACAGTGAGGATGATGAGTTTATTACAAAAAATGACAAGTATTTAAAGACCTCCCACAGGGTAAAACATCCCTGTGGGAATTATCAAAACAATTTACACAAATCTGGGTTAATATCCCAAGTTTTTGACTCAAGCTAACAACCTAAGACAAAACCAAATCCAAAGTATCTCCTAACTATCACATCATGCCCAATAGCTCATTTTAAATTCGTATGCAACTGAAAGAGGACAAAAATAGACAAGATTAGAGGATATCTTATTGATAAAATTGATAAAATTGATAAAAATCTAATTTCTAAGACTAGCTACAGAATCTTGCGATTCTGTAGCTGGTCTAAATTAGACATAGAATCTTTTTTTAAAACCAATTCAAAACTCAAAGAATCAAATTCAAACTACTAAGCAAATAATTAATTGCTATTTGAAAACAAACAAATCATTCAAATAAAAAAATGTTATACTAATTCAAGAGTAGACAATATTATGATCAATCGAATGATTACAGAGATAGATGTACTCTGTTCAATTCGTTATCACAATTTCAGGTAAACATAATCATATTGGATAGCTCGACAGCAATGAAATCGTTTTCATGAACCAATTGAAATCAACACCAATAGTTTATGTTGCTTCATCCATCAACAAAATCATTTTCGAATCCAAGTGAAATCAACAGGATCATTTTTCAAATCGATAGAACTATATTAACATATACAAGCGATCATGCTATTTGCAAATCACATCGAAACTTGTATGTAAATTGAAACAAATGAAATAGTAAATGAATTAATCAGTTGGTAACATGATATGTGGGATTTGTCAAACGTTTGTTATTGCCAATTGGGAGCAAACATAATCGATTGACAGTCAACGAAATCATCACTTGAATCACTTTCAAAACGAACTATTAGCCGAGTTTTTCATATGAATTCAAAAGAGACGATATATGTAGATCTGAGGTTAACAAAATTGTTTTTGAAAATCAAAACCAACAGAGCAGCATCAAACCTATTTTGGATACCAATCCAACTCATACAAGCAATCGTGCCAACTCAAGACACGCAACAATCGTTTGCAAATCAAATCAAAAGGAAAGAATCAAAACAGTTTGAGTTCGATACAATTGTTATGAACCAACACAGTTCCACGATTTTAGCGAATAGATCTTTTGCACAGATCGAACGTAACCAGAATCCAAACGAGAATGTTGATTAAATACAAAACAGAGTCGTTTTTCCAATTTAATGGACTACATCATATTTATCAAACCGATCCCTAATAATGATGCATCACACTCATAAACGAACATACCAATTCAATCCTACGAAATCGTTTCAAAATCAAATCATCAGAACCAAATCAAAGCCGACGACATTCAACCACAACAAAATCGTGTCAAATCAAAACATAACCGTGTTCTAAATTTAGCATAAAAATCTCCTGTACAGGATCCATAACAAAATCGTTTTAAATTATAACAGAATCATTTCGAATCAAAATGAATAGAGCCAATTTGGAAGCAAAACCGAATATGTTACAATAATTCAAGCAAACTTACAAAGCAAAACTCGAATTGAAATTCATACCTGGACAATAAGAAATGAATTCGATTATGATAATTTGGAATTGACGAAGGCTGTTGCCGATTCGACATTCCTAAGTATGATCGAACCAATGGTTTTCTATTTCTTGTCATTAGCTTGAAACTTGTCCCTTTCTCTCGACAACACTGTAACTTGGTTCTCTAAAGATCTGATCTTTGATTGTAATAAGGGAATGCCGGTGTAGTAACGCTCTAGCCACACATTGCATTGGATGCATGATGTTTGCTCGGGCTTCGAAATTGCAGGCGAGGGTTTGTTTAAATCACTGAGGGTTTCATTATGTAGCTTGATTCCTCGGTAGTTAGGATTGTTCTTTAGGCATGGGGGTAAATTAGATACATAGTCATAGGGTTGCTCAAAGCATAGATCATGGGAATAAGGGTACTCTCCAGCTAGGAAGCACTCGATATCGGAGTCCGAGTCCTCACTCAGAACTATGGGCTTTTGGTCGATGTTTGGCTTAGGCTTATTCCGGGCAAGTCTCGATATCAATCGAGCATTCTTTTTACCCTTGCTGTCGACAGTAGGATTACCCTTGACCTTCTTACTCACAGGCTTCTTTACAGCCTCAGTTTTGTCTGTTATGATGTTGGGTAGGTCGATGTCAGAGCAGACCAAGGGTTTGGGAGGGGGTAGAAGGACATGAAATGGCACGGGTGGCCCGACCATAGTCTCACTAACCACGACTTTATCAATTTAGACAGACTCTGGACCAACAAATCCATTTCTATACAGAAAGGCTTGCCAATTATCGCCATGAAGATTTAAATGGTGCACGACGATGAGTCTAATCAAACCATGATGAAATAATCTACTATCGGCCTTTTCACGTTTGTACCTCTTAGACATCTTGTATAGACTACGTAAGAAGTAATGCAGCATGTTCAAAGGATATCCCATGAAATTCATCAACAACTAGAGGTGGTAGAGAAAAACCAAGCCATACCGACCTTCACAGGTCACAAATTGTTTCACAATCACTAAAAGATCATGCTACCTGGGTTTAAGGGTGGAAATAGGCATACCTTTATCATAGGAGGCAACCTTCCTTGATACGAATAGCAATGGCCACGACACCTCATCAACTTTGGAGTTTTTAAACCATCACTGGCCCATGGCTGCTAATCCTGTAGCAGAGCTTATGAATTTTTCATTGAGTTCAAGTTGAATGTCACCTACTTTAGCCCTACACCCATCAAAGGTGAGGGTAAATTGCTGGGAAAAAAAAAGATTGAAGCCCTTGAACCTTTGTATAAACGTGAGCCAACCACTGCCTTCTAAATCCTTACGGGCATCATCAAACAATAACCGAGCTTGACTACCATTTGGCTCTATGCGCACCACCGGTGCCATAGATAGGAGCACACGGTGAGCGAGGTGAATGAGCCAGGGTTTGAACATAGCATACACAGGGGCAGAGTGATCACAGGCTTACCCGAAACTAGCAAAGGTGAACTGAGATAGGGGGAAAACATTTATGACAGAACGTGCGAAGGTGGTGGAGGTATTTTGGCCCAAGCAGAACAATCATTACCCGTAGTACAACCGCCGATGCTTTTAGCTATGCATATCACAATGCATATGTGTTAAAAACTATGCCATTTCAATCAACCAATGGATATATGGTAAGTGGACCAAAAATTTGCGCGAGCCATAATTTTGCCATAGTTTTAAAACCAAAGCAATAAATCGAAATCACACCAAGGGTTTGGTTATATGAAACGTGTGTTATATGCAAAGATTTATACCAAGGGTCTTACCAAAACACAAATGTGTTTTCATGACCAATGTGTCAAGTGAATCGATCAAAGAACATATAAATCCAATCACCAATGCATCACAAACTTGATCAAAAGAATCTCATCACAGTCTTGTAAAATGAAGTCATATTAACAAATAAAAATGCCAAATGAATAAGGATCTTGGAGTCTTGTCAATTGTATAATGATAAGTAAATTGGAAATGCAATGGACATATCGACAAGAATGATTACAACAATCCAATGACAACTTTAATGTGACTTCAAAAACCAAGTTTTCACGCTTGCAGTCGTGAAAACAAGAACACCGATAAGTGTGCAGATAGTGTAAAAATAAAAAATAATAGTGTCGTTTATTCAATGATTTTGACGAAAATCAAGGCTTGCAAAACACTGGTGTAGGCAGCTTACAAGGACAGTATAAAAAATGTGAATTGGCTGCCAACAGAATACTATAAATACAGGGCACCAGTCTCTCATTTGACACATTCTCAAAATTGCAGAAGTCACTTGTGCACACTTCAGTTTGGCAGTCTTGTGCGCAAGTTCTGGGGAAGGTGTTGCGCCAGTTTTGGGTTGGACCATTTGATCAACTTTGGTTACTTTCTTGCTTGGTGCATTATCCTTGCTTGGCTATTGGATTGCTACTAGGATTCTTCTCACTATCAAGGTCAAGGTGCTAAGAGGGTGGCTTCGGCCTATGGTTGGGTGACAATAGTGATATTGTCAATGGTAAAACGAGCACATCCTTTCATGTTATAACAGGTTATGGGCCCACACCTCCTTCATTCAGTCTAAACTCTAGAAGGAAACATATCCATTAGGATATTGAGCTGATTGAGGAACTACCACTAGGGTTACTAGCAGAAGTAACTTCCAAGACACTTCCATTAGGGTTACTAGCAGGAGCAGTTGCAGAAACCCTAAATATCAGATCTGACACCTTATGATGGAGCATCTCGCTCAAGGAGAAGATATTCAAATGCACCCTAGTTCAACACACCTTTTGGCTCTCTCAGAAGACAAAAACATCAGAGTTGAAGTTTTGGATCAAGGCATGACCAACTACCAGTCAACCGAAGACATGAGTGAAAAGATTAGTCTTCTACACTACTCAACACTCACTGGAATGAATGAAGATGACATGTGGATAATCAATAGTGGAGCTTCTAAGCACATGACGGGAGATCAAGATAGACTCTCAAATCTAAATGAGAAGAAGACATCGTACAAGGTAGAGCTTGGAGATAAAAGCACTTACCCAGTCAAAGGATTTTGAAAAGCCTCCGTCAAGTTGAAAATAAGTAACAATGTTCACTTAAGCAACGTTTTATATGTACCTGGTTTAGAAAATAATCTTGTATCCATATCTTGCCTAGAAGACAAGGGAAAAGTGTTATCATGGCATAAAGACTCTAGCATAGAGAATGCTAGGGTTATTGGAAGTCGTGAAGGAAATCTGTATAGACTACTAGAACAGAATGAAGAAGCTCTCATACATGACAAAGTCAATCCCAATGAACTTTGGCATAGAAGGTATGCTCACATTAATTATCAAGCATTACCTTTTCTCAGAAATATGGTTGAAGGAATACCAGAATTACAGTCTACACATGAAGGAATTTCCAAAGGTTGTGCTCTTGGAAAGAATATCAAGAAACCATTTCCAAGCAACAACAATAGATCTAAGGAGATTCTAGATCTAATACACTCAGATGTTTGCGGTCCGATGCCAGTCAAATATCTAGGAGGATCTATTTACTATGTAATCTTCATAGATGATTATTCAAGAAAGACTTGGTTGTATCTACTAAAGACAAAAGATGAAGTATTCAACAAGTTTCAAGAATTCAAAGGAGAGATATAAAACCTCACGAACAAGAAGATCAAGACCTTAAGAACATATAATGGAGGAAAATACACATCAAAGGAATTCGTTGCATTATGCAAATTGGCAGGGATTAGGAGGGAGCTAACTATTCCTCATAATCCTCAACAAAATGGCATAGCAGAAAGAAAGAACAGATCTATCGAAAAAACCGTAAATGCACTACTAAATGATCAAGGTCTATCCAATTTCTTATGGGGAGAAGCAACCATGAAAGCAATATATGTGCATAACATAAGTCCTCACCGTATATTGAAGGACATGAATCTAGAAGAAGCTTTCTCAGGTAAGAAACCTAATGTGGAAAACCTAAGAATATTTGGATGTCCTGTTTACTCTCACATTCCCAAGGATAAAAGG
>SNQJ01S0155920.1:8502-24881 GCA_010110895.2 Picea sitchensis | reverse complement strand
ATTAAATATCATATATAATAAGTAAATGATAATAATAAATAATTATTTATTATTCAAGGGATGCATCCTTTCATGGATGGTCACCATATGTTCCCTATATATGGAACACTCATCATTGTAATAATATATCCATCATATCTAATATGAAGAAAAACCAACACATATTTGCACTGAAATTTGGTAACACGATGGTTCCTTCTGCCTTTACTTATGGGTCAAGGATTCTCATTTGCTTTGACATGACAATAAGGCTTCCAACTTCATTTTGTCTATGCATCCCTCACATTAAGAAATAACATTTTGTTGAGTTCTTCTAACACAAGATATCTAATGAGATTGACTAAGTAAATTTTGATGATCCAAAATCACTCCATGGGGAGAAAAATGCTTTTCTCTTACCCATAGGTTGGCATTGTTTTCAATGTACTCTAAATGAGACATAACATTAATCGATTGTATCTGGTGGCTTAAAAAGGAACCGAAAGCTCATAAATACACATCACCTACAAATGGATTGGGATTCCATTTCATGTGATGACTTAAATCAAATAATGTAGGTACAAGTCATAAACCAAATTATGGTCTTCCTTGGTACACTTAGGATAATATTTTAAGAACAATTCTAGAATAAAAAACTTGCATGGATTTCCTATAGCTAAATACTGTTCCTGGAAAGATAATGTAGAAAAATGCATATATAGGTGATGGACATCTGAGAGTGATAACCATATGGGCGATGTTGCATAATTGCTATTTTTTTGTTTCAAATTTTTCACTTGATTAGCTAATTCTTGTATCTGTTGATCCTCCTTTTCTGTCCACAAAAATTCCCATTTCTTTTTTGTCTATTCTTAAAAAATGACCAATGTTCTCGCATGTGATGAATGATCTAACAATGTTCTTACAATGAAACAACCGCTTGCCAAAACATTTTGTGACTTCTTTCCATTTCCCAACTTCAACCTTAAGATGAAAAAATTCTTTAGGAGTGATCATATCTTTACTAAGCTAGGGTTGTGTCTATGCTATCCATTGTCTCAAATATATGTTGTTCAAGGATTGTATCTTGAGATGCTTCTCCAACCAATTCCCCGACCTCTATGAAATAATTTAGAGTAGGTTCTGTAACATTCCTTTTGGGTTTTATGGAAATGGTTGCAACATCAACAAAATAATCAATAACATCATCAACAACAATGTTTTCATCAATATTGACATCAACCCCACCTTCATGCAAAGAAGGTGGGATTCATATCGGACTATACCTCTGTTTTATCGACTCACACTTTTCTTCCATGGCTTGGATTAAAGTATCCAAACTTGTCCTAGGTTCAAAATTTTTAACCCTTTCTTGATACATGGCCAATTTTGAGTACACTCTTCTATTCTTCTTTTGCATACCCTTATTAATTTTCAACAATTGATCATACATGGGTTTGTGCAAAAAGGATTTCAAAGGTTGAAATTTACCTATCAATTGATTAATCCACTTCTTCTTATTATTTTTGTGCTAAGAAACACTAGGGGATTTTGTGGCTAGAACCGATTCTTCAACCAAAGCATCTTTGGCTAGTTCTAGGTTTTACATGTCTCTTGTAGATTTACCTTGTGTAGCTATACTTTCCCTTGTTCATTGCGTTTTAGATTTTTTTTTCAAACTTGGGATTAGGTTCCTGATTTTATATTTTCGATCCCTTGCTAAAAATATCTCCTCAGTGGAATTATCAGAGCTTGCAATTTCAAGATTGCTTAGTCCCACATCATCAACTGTGGAGTTTTCTCGCTCAACTTCTTTTTTTTCTACATACACACCTTCTTCAATTTCTTCTCTAGGTCTTGCAACAAATTCCAACCATGTTCAACTATGCCATAAGAGGGAATCTACTACAATTAATTTTATTAACCCATGATGAGTCAAAATCCTCATAGGGTTCTTATTCCCTTTTACTAGAGTTTCCATTTGTTGCAATGACCTTAGAAAAAAGATCGAAACATTAATTAATTGCATATGCCTCAAATGTGTTAACAACTTAAATAGATAAATGAACAACATAGTATATTGGCATTCATAGGCCAGGTACTTTTGAATAAAGTATGCAACATTCACCCATGGCTGTGTTGATGTTTGTAGCATCAGACATGTAATTCCACATTGATTTTGTGTCTAACATGTGGAAGTCATCCTTAATGCCTCTCAAGATTTAGGAGATTCACTTTAATCAAGTGATTATTAAAGTGAATGTACTTTTTGTAATTAATGTGAGTTTAATTTAATTAAATGCGTAAGTATTTGGTAGTAGTGAGTTAAATTAAATCCTAGCCATTAGATCATAAAGTGAAGGTGAGATCTAATCTCATCCATTGATCACGTTGGAGATATAAGGTTTTGGATTTAGGGTAAACTCAATATTATAAAAGGAAGCCTAGGTAAGAGGAGGAGACACACATACAGTGAAATAGTGATATCTCATTGATTGGGTGGAGAAGGACTTTCAACCAAGTGTGTAGGGCCAGGAGCAAAGGGGCATCAAAGGAGTAGCATGCATGTGTGATAGGCTAGGCTATTTTGTTGTTTTCTATTATTCCTCAGGTGGGCCATTATCCCAGGATGAGAGCCCATATTTTATATTAATAAAATCAACAAGGTACTCGTTTTCCCTTAGGGTTTTTCTAGGGTTTTTTACCTAGAAAATGATGTGTGCAAGTGTGTTTGGTTTCATGTTGCGCTTGTGATGATTTATCTATTTATATCGTTAAGCTTAATAAGTTAATTACAACAAGGGTTTGCTAGGAAATAGATTGTCGGGGTGCTAGGTTGCCGAAATTTAACATGGTATCAGAGCTAAGACTTTGAGAAGGAACCAAGTGCACATATTGTGATTTTTTGCAGTAGCAAGATTTTTTTTTTTTGTAGGTCTATGGATAAAATAAAAAAGAGGGGAAACAATGATTTTTATTTTATTTCTACAGATAGAATTTTTTTAAAATTTTTTTCGTGCAGGTTGGAGAAAAGAAAAAAGAAAGAAGAATTTGGCCAGGCCGTACGACTGTAGTACAGGTCGTACAATTTTCATATAGCCGCATGACACAGACGATCTAGTAGCTATGCATGGAGATATTGATCTGTGTGGTGTTGTATACATGCCACACAAAAGAGACTATTGGGTCAGAGGGTCCGTAAGAGAAAATGAGCAACAACCATGAAGGACAAGTCAAAGGTTGTGGTAGTTGGGTGCTGTAGAGAAGTTGACAAGAAGGAAGGAGCAACACATGGAGCCACTAGAAGGTTGAGGTAAAGGGTGACATAGAAGAAGTAACAATGGCATGGTGTGGTCGATGGTGGTGGAGTGGCTGAGGGTGCGAGAGATGAAGTTCACGGGAGGCGGGAGGCATGAGAGGACACGGGCTGCATAAGGCAGCTGGTTACAACAACCAACCACTGTAGCATCTAGGCACAGGTGAGTCTCCGCAACAGCTGGGTGTGGGATAGATGCTAGCCGCTGTAGAGACAAAAACTGCCACAACCAACATGCCTCCAGCCACAACAATGCACGAGAAAAACAACCGGGCCAGGGGCATATGAGAAACAGACCGTTGGGGACATTGGATAACGAGAAGTATTCAGGAAGATCACAAGAAGTTTTGGAAGCAATATAAGGCTGCAAGAAGCTTTGGGTAAAAAGTTTGGGCAATGAGAAGCATGAAACAAAGTCTAGGCAACCAAAAATTTATGTTGGGAATTTGCACAATTTTAGACTAGGGGACAACCAACTTGGAGTTCTCATATAGGTCTTTCACTTAGATATCTATTCAGTCCAAAGGAGAAGAGAAGTCGAAATAGTAACAATGGACAAATATGAGCAACAAATATTAGTTCCAGGAGTTGGTTGTATTTATTTTCTCATTGGACATGACGGGGACACATGAGTTGTTCACCAGTTAGTCAGAGACAAACTAAGATATGCATGTAGAGCTTGGCACCAATTTCAAGTCGAGTGTAGAGGGAGTTGGGATAGTCACGTTCCAAATTAAGTCAGGATGTTCTCTTGAGGTGGCATATGTGTTTCTATCAGTATCATAAATGGAAGGAAATGGAATGACCGTATGTTTCAAGGATGGTCGGGTTCTTATTCGACCAAATGGATCCGACATAGACTCAACTTGATTTCTTGGTGTCAAAGAGGGAAAGGTATATAGGTTGCAAGGAAATCCTGTAGGTGGATCCAATGGGATCTTGTATCATGGATTGATGTTAGTGATAGAGGAAGAGAAGAAGGAGGTTCCGAATGGTGAGTAGATTTTATAGACTTCCAGTGTGGGGAGTAAATCTTCATATGGAAGAGGGAGTTAGCCCTCTGTCAGGAGACCTAGTTGGTATGAGTTAACATTGATGGATGCTCAGGAGAAGGAGGAGGTTCCTAGGGGAAATTGAGGGAGAGAAGGCCTTCGACGAAGTTTCAAAACTTCATGGCATTGATATATTATTTCATTGAACAGGAAACAATTCAACATGAGAAACAAGATGCTTCATTATAGGATGATGTATGATACATTGTGCCAGGGTCAAAGGGAAAACCAATTCTAGGTGGCTCTTCGAGAAGTAACTTCCTCTCTAAGAGGGAGTGTTGATGTTTGTAGCATTATACATGTACTTTCACATTGGTTTTGTGTCTTAAATGTGGAATTCATCCTTAATGCCTCTTAGGAGATTCACTTTAATCAAGTGATTATTAAAGTGAATGTAATTTTTGTAATTAATGTGAGTTTAATTTAATTAAATGCCTAAGTATTTGGCATTAGTGAGTTAAATTAAATCCTAGCAATTAGATCATAAAGTGAAGGTGAGATCTAATCTCAGCCTTTGATCACTTTGGAGATATAGGGTTTTGGATTTAGGTTAAACTCAAGATTATAAAAGGAAACCTAGGTGAGAGGAGGAGACACATAGAGAGTGAGATAATGAAATATCATTGATTGGATGGAGAAGGAATTTCATCCAAGTGTGTAGGGGTAGGGTCCAAGGAAAGGAGAAAAGGGAAGAAAATGAGTAGCAGCCAAGTGTGACAGGTTAATCTATTTTGTTGTTTTCTATTATTCCTTAGGTGTGCCATTATCCTAGGACAAAAGCCCAAAGGGGTTTTTCCATGGGTTTTTACCCATAAATTTATGTGTGAAAATGTGTTTGGTTTCTTGTTGTGATTTCGATGATTTGTTTGTTTAGATCGTTAAAACTCATCCATGCTTTTATTTAGTAAAATATTCTTAATAATTTTATTACAAGAAGGGATTGCTAGGAAATAGATTGTCGGGTACTGGGTTGCTGAAATTTAACATACTATGAAAGTGATGTATGGGTAATTCCCTTTCCTAACTCATGGACTATCTCATTTCCCACTAAGAATTTCAAATGAGCAGTATCAAATATCGTGCAACATCGAAACCATATTATTCTTGTTTCTAGTATCCCTGTGACTTTGGCTATGGTGTCTTCTGTGACTTTTATGTGTAGGCCTCTTACAATTGCATATGATACCTAGAGTGGCTAAGTGAATTATAGTGAAAGATCTTCATCGAACCCCTATAATCACTTGAAATAACTCAACCATTCCATGTCTTGAAAGATTCTCATTACCTATAGATTTTTCCTTAGGGAACCAATGACCACTATTTCATACCTCACAATAGATCCACCCATTGTAATAGGAGAGAAGCCTTACAAGTTCTATAGTAGAGAAGAACAATAGGGTGCACACAAAATAAAAGGTGGTGGTTATGGATATGCCCCTAATTAAGAAAGTGCGTCTTGGTATGATGTTGGCCTTATCCAAAGTACGATCACATAAATGGAAGTAGATCTATCATGATACCTAGATAAGATTTCTTGACCCAGTTAAAACTACGTGGCCCACTTCCCCCCCTCTCGATTATATATTTTTCGACCTTGAAAAAATATTCAATTTAATGGGTAACCAAAAAAAGGAAATATTGCTCATCATAACTAGTCATGCATTCAAAGACATCATTGATACTAAAGAACCAAACAAAGTTATGGAAGCATACTTATACTTACCTTTAAATGGGTAGTTAGATGCAAAAAGAAACCGATGATAGTATAAGAGATGTAGCAGTGTTAAATTAGGATAGGCACGAAAATGTTGAAAACCATGAAGAAAATGCCTAGTGAAGTATCATTGAATCAATGGAGAAATCGTTCCGTTGAAGGATATGTACCAATTGATAAAGAGTGCTAGATATGTTGTGTTGGAAGATTCATAAAGAGGATCCACAGAGGAATTGAAGTGTTTAGAACTCATATCAATGACCAAGCATTGAAAAACTTAGTCTATGTGTTGTATCTCATGTATAGGAACTTGAGAAGAAATTTAGTTGGTAATGGAAGGGGTCACAAAATTAGAATTGAAACATAGAAAAACATTTTGCAGGAGTTGTACCATTTTGATAGATTTGTAACATAGAGAAATGATGGAGTCATACGACCCATATAAATGGCCATTGAGAGTGAGCTAGAAAGGCTACAAAATGATAGATCTGTAGGAGACCTGTTGGATCTATAGCAGGGAAAAAATAGGATTCCTAACAAGTTAAAATATAAATTTGTTTCTTGATAAAATTGCATCGAGAACATAACATTAAGTGATGAATTGGAACTAGATGACATAGAGTAATAAGGTTTTGTATAAAATAGGAATATGGTGTTGTAACAAAAATAGGCAACACTTGAAGGGTGTTGTAACAAACATAGGAAAAAACTGTGTCAATCTCAAAAGGTCCAATCCACCTAGTATGAGGTTTTCCTTTGAACATTGTGAATATGGAATCAAATCTTGCTTGAAATTTTTTTCTTTGATGAACTTGTCATGCCACTTGACCCTTTATTGTTGTACAACATAGGTTCAATGCAAAGCAACTTGAAAAATTTCATCAAGCTCATTAATCTGTTCCAAGCAATGCTTTTGGGCATATGAAAGATTAATTCCCACTTGCAATGTAGTCCTTATTGTCTTAATTTCAAATTCAATAGGAAGGACTACATGCTTACCATACACAAACTCAGAGGGTGTGAATCCCGTGGTGTTTTTCTATGTGGTGTGGTAATCTTAAAGGAATTTTGGAAGCCTACTATACAAATATCGATGGTGAATCTATACAATATTGATCAAGATGGAATCCATAAATTTGTTGGCGACTTCAAATTTCCCATTGGATTGTAGAAGTTTTGTGTCTGATCTGACAACGTTTGGTGATGGACTAGATGAGATTGGATGTGAACTATGCCCATTGGTCCATAAAAATTTCTCAAGGGAATCCAATTCGGAAAAAGATGTATTCATACAATAAATCAACTATGACTTGTTTTGCTATCTTTAGAAGGGATTTACCCTCAACCCACGTGGTCACATAATCAATACATACCACAATATACATTTTCTTTTTGGATGGTGCACTGATTGGCCACACAAAATATAGAGCCCATTTTTCAAAAGGATCCACTATAAGCCGAGGCTCAAGAGGAATCTTGTATGATTGTACTAGTTGTCCCATTAATTGAAAACTACCACAAATTATCAAATACTTTTTGGCATCTTGAAAGATGGTAGGACAATGGTATCCTAAGTTCAAATATTTTTTGGCAGCTCTCTTTTCAACAAAGTGTCCTCAACGATCATCATGACTTGATTTTAGGATATCATATACCTCATTTTCTGGAACATAACATCGGATATCAAGGTCCGATCCCACACAAAAGAGTTGGCACTAAACCCAAGAGTACAAGGCACTTTTCTTGACAATCCTCTATTGCTCTTTAGGTGAAAGACATTATGGAAGTTTTCTTGTAGCCAAATAATTAGAAATATTTGCAAACCATGGTGTATTAATAGATACATTAGGAAAATATCCTCTATGTTAATGGAATCCCCATCATCGGTGAGCTTGGAAAGAAAGTCAACAATGACATTTCCTTTACTTGGTCTATCAAGGATGGTGATGTCGAATTCTTGTAGAAATAACAACCATCTGGTCACTCTACCATTACTAATATGAGTATTCATTAAATATAGAATGGTAGAATGATCAATATGCAAAAATACACGATAACTAGTTATATAGTGATTAAATTTATTAATGACATGTACAAAAATAAGAGACTCTTTTTTAGTTACTATATAATTCAATTCAGTAGGAGCAAGGTTCTTGCTGGTAAATAGATAGAACATGGTCATTTTTCCTCCTTTTTTACAAGAACTACATGGATTGTTGTATCTAAAGCATTTATAGGAATATGAAATGGTAAGGACTAGTTTGGCCCTCTTAACATTGGCGTTGTTGACAAATTTTTATTTAGAGCTTCAAAATAAGTTTGACACTGATTAGTCCAAGAAAATTCTACATATTTAGAGAGAAATTCCACTAAAGCAGATGAAATATTAGTAAATTTCCAATAAAAGAACAATAATAACCTACATGTCCCAAAAATCTATGAACATCTTTTTCTTCTTGGGGAATGGGAAGATTTGAAATTACCTCAATTTTTGTTGGATCTACCTTGATACAAGTAGGAGAGATGTGGTGGCGAAGAAAAATCCCCTTTGTTGGTAACATATGGAACTTCTCATGATTGAGAGAGATAGTTTTTTCTTGACATCTTATGAGCATATTCCTAAGGTTATCCAAAGCCTCTTCAAAAGTATTACCATTTATTGTAAAATCATCCATATAAACCTCTATGCAATCATGAATCAAGTCTAAAAAGATACCAAGAACAACCCTTTTAAAAGTGGTAGGAGCAATGTAAAGTCTAAGGGTAATACTTAGTAGGCATAGGTTCCCCACGAACAAGTAAAAGTAGTATTGTTCTAGTCCTTGGAAGAAATTGGGATTTGGTTATATCCACTAAACCCGTCAAAGAAGGAATTTTTTTTTTTACCAGCCAATGTATCAAGAAATTGATTAATGAAAGGAAGAGGGAAATGGAATTTTAATGTTGCTTTATTCAGTTCTATGTAATTAATACAAATGGGCCATTTACCATTTTTCTTGGGTATGATCACAAGTGGTGAGACCCACTAACTGTCTAAGATATGGTAAATCATAAGTTTACATTTAAAAAATTATGCAATTCTTGTTTCATCATCTCTCTCAAACCAGGGTTCATTCATATTTGGGGTTGTCTAATAGGTCAAGAACCATGCTTTACATATATGTGATGAGTATAGAGGTTGGGATGAATTCCTTTCATATCAATATATTCCCAGTGAAATGTAGTGCCGTGGTCTTGCAACAACCTAATAAATTGTTTTTTTTATGAGGTCTCTAGCTTGGAATTAATATTGAGTGTTTTTCCTAGGCTAATTTCCACTGGTGTACTAGAGGATTCTATTGTGGCATAAGGAGAAAAAGGCACGGAGTTAGACTGTAAGGATAGAGAATCTAGTGAATGATTTTCTTGAGGATATTGATCCAAGATGTGATTGAAAAATGGTAAGTTTGGATACTGGGATGAATAGGAAATAATCAGAGATTTGTTAATAAGATCATTCTCAGTTTCCTCTTTAAAGGTAAGAGCTTGTTCAAGAGTGAGTATCTGATGGACATTCTCATCATCACTCTCTTCATCCTCTACCTATAACATCCCTATTTTAAATCCTTGGTTTAGCAATGTATAATGTAAATACGATATATGGCCATAGGCCAAGTGATATAATATGTAAACATTGTATATCGTAATAATAAAATAAAATGTAATGACAAATGCAGATGGACACATACTAAATATTGGGGGATAAATTTATACAAGAGAGGGTAAGGTCTAATAGGGGGCCCAAGGAGGAAATATTCATGTGTATTAATCTAAATCCACTTCCTAAAATTATTATTGGTGTATGAACCTTCTATTTTCTGTTTGAGTGTTCACAAAGCCAATCATTAAACACATGCAAGAGCGTTGGTGTGAAAATTCACATACCATAGTTATGAGAGAACGACGGATAAGTACAATCAACATTGGTGAAATTTGTGAGACTCAATATGCATGGACAAAAGAGAAATTCGTATAGGAGGAGAGAGTAGTTTACAAGTAGTTTTTGGAGTAGTGAGAGAGTCCAAAGTGATGGAGTTTGAAGGAATCCATAGTGGGCATGTGTGGAAGCTTCTTGGAGTTGTAAATTCATGAAGAAGCAGGATGTTAGTCTTGTACAATGAGATTCTACGTGAGAGATTACCCCAACAACAAGTGAGCTTGTTGCTGTGAGCTTTTCCAATTGTAGCTGACATCCCTGGAGACCCCAACAAGAGAGATTCCTATCCAACTTGTGCTGGAGCCTTGGAGGAAAGTGGGAAGGCCTGAGGGTCTATGTGTAGTGAAGGGGAATCCCATTCCCTGGGTTGTGCAGGTTGAGAGGAAGAGAGCTAGAGAATCATAAAATCTGTAGGAAAATTAGTTTGTTGTGGGTTATGTTGGGTTGTGAGTGGAAAAAAGAGAGACACCCTTTTCTTATGGATCCGTAGCCCCAACTTGGGGGTGATTTGTTGTTGATATTTGGAGCAAGAAATCTATGGTTGGGAGGAACGTTCATCCCCTGTAGCTGGTTGCAAAATTGTTGATAAAAAATAAGTGTTTTATCTTTGTTTTTTTGTTTTTATTTATGAGATTTATTTGCTGTGCATATACTCTGCTCTTGAGTAAATTATATGCCACTGTGTATTGTATAATTGACTGCATTAATGTAAATCCTCGATGCATTGCATTCAATTATGGGATTATTTGTTGTGTAGTTACTCTGAGTTTTAAGTAATTGTATGCTATTGTGTGAATGCTAATTTAGCTTCATTCATATTTTAAGAATTCTATTAACTGCTTTGCATTTTTAGCATGCATACATTTGATTTAATTGGTATCAGAAAAATTTAAATTGTTGATTTTGGTAGTGGTACACTACAAAGTAGTATCAAAGCTTCTAGTTCAACACTGGACCTGTATCGGTTGAATACTCGTGTGAATTTTGTAAATTCATCATGGAAGAGTTAATTTGTGTTGATTTTGGGAAAAATGGTGACTTTTAGAGTGAAACTTGCACGTAATTTGGTAAGGGGATGCGAAATTGACAGTTGAGGGGTCAAGTTCGAACATGTAAAGCTAATTTTGGAGCTCCCATGGAACCTGAAAAAGAAAAGAACATTTTCATCNTTTTTTTTTTTTTAACAGAAAAATTATAAAACTTGAATTTTTTTTTATTGTAATTTTTGGTATTTTTGAAAAATTCCATACAGATGATGACGTGGACCGTATCCATGATGTGGACTGACAAGGTCTATGGTGGAAGAAGGTAGGGCTCATGGAATAGATTTTTATGGATCAACGACCAAGATTGCATTTGATTTTGAGATTGACAACCTAGATTCATCCTAGATTTGGTTAAACATTTTTGAGTTTTAAAAGTTCGACGAGTTTCGATGAAGTTCAAAAAAAACTTAGAAGAAAATCATCGTGATGGAATTTTGAAGTTCGACGAATTTAGCGAAGTCCAAATGAAATTTAGAAGGAAATCATCGATGGAAAAAAGTGGAAGAAAATCGTTGATCGTAGATCAAAGATTGACATTCATCTTCGGAGTTTGGTGAAGTTTAGTAGATCGTCGGTTGAGATTCCTCTTCGGATTTTGGTGAAATTTAGCAGATTGATGGTCAAGATTCACCTTCAGAGTTTGGTGAAGCTTAGCATATCGATGATCAATATTTATATTCATATTTTGATGAATTTTAGTGGATCGACGATCAATATTCATCTTTAGAGTTTTGTGAAGTTTAGCATATCGACGATCAAGATCCATCTACAAGTTTCGACAAAGTTTGGCAAGGGTTCGAGAATCAATGAATAATATCTCTTTTGATATTGAGATCAACGGTCCAAATCCATCATGGGGTTGGTTAGAAATTTTAATTCTATGAGTTCAACAATGTGAAAGGAATTCCATGGATCATTGATGGAGATTTTCAGAGTTTTGCGAAATTTGATGAAGTGGGAACAAAACATAGTTGAAAGGAAATCACCGATCACCGATGGAGTGATTGGGGTTTGAAAAAATTCTACAAAGTATGAATTTTTCAAAAATCATCGATAACTGATGGAGCAATTGGAGTTTGGCGAAATCTTATGAAGCAGTGACCATTTTGAAAATCGTCGATGAAGAAAATTGCCTATTGCAGATGGAGTGATCAGAGTTTGGTGAATTTTTGTGAAGCAAGGAATTCACTGATCACTGAAGAGGGGAACAAAGGAAGATGGTATGTTCAAATCTAGGGTTGACACATGGAAATAAACAACCACGTGCCATTCCATGTCAGCCATATTTCCATGTCTACAAAAATAAACAATTTACAAAAATAAGTATGGAACCAAAAAATTGTTTTGGCCATAATAAGAGAATTTCAACTCAGAATTAGATGAAATTTAAGGGATGTTTCCATAATTATGAGGGCTACAAAAGTGTTGGTGAGGGCCATGGACCAATTCTACTTTAATTTTCCAAAAAAAATGCAAATTAGTGGTTTTTAAAGACCTGAGTCCTGCTCAGTAACCAGGGCCTAGATGAAGGTGAAAATTTTATTGGGAGTTGAAAAGAAGAAATGAATATATCCATTTGAGCTTCTCGGGTGGGGATGCTCAAACAAGAAAACATCCACTATTCTCGGGTGCGTTTTGGGATTTTTGAAATCTTCAGGAGATGAAATGGGACCCTAGATCATCAATTCATTTTTTTTTATTTACTTGACATTTTATCTACATATCAATTTGGAAAAAATGTATTAAATGATTTTTTCCTAGTTTTGCTCAATTTGGGAGATAACTAGTTTTCGCTAAAAATTCCAAGTTTGGAGAAAATGAAAAAGTGCAAATTTGTCGATTTTAGAGTTATACAAAATTTGATCAGAGCATCCAATTAAAAACATGAAAGATTATGTGTGTTAAAATGTATCAAGAAATTGATTAATGAAAGGAAGAGGGAAATGGAATTTTAATGTCGCTTTATTCAGTTCTCTGTAATCAATACAAATGGGCCATTTACCATTTTTCTTGGGTATGATCACAAGTGGTGAGACCCACTAACTGTCTAAGATATGGTAAATCATAAGTTTACATTTAAAAAATTATGCAATTCTTGTTTCATTATCTCTCTCAAACCAGGGTTCATTCATCTTTGGGGTTGTCTAATAGGTCAAGAACCATGCTTTACATATATGTGATGAGTACAGAGGTTGGGATGAATTCCTTTCATATCAAGATATTCCCAGTGAAATGTAGTGCTGTGGTCCTGCAATAACCTAATAAATTGTTTTTTTTATGAGGTCTCTAGCTTGGAATTAATATTGAGTGTTTTTCCTAGGCTAATTTCCACTAGTGTACTAGAGGATTCTATTGTGGCATAAGGAGAAAAAGGCACGGAGTTAGAATGTAAGGATAGAGAAGCTAGTGAATGATTTTCTTGAGGATATTGATCCAAGATGTGATTGAAAAATGGTAAGTTTGGATACTGGGATGAATAGGAAATAGTCAGAGATTTGTTAATAAGATCATTCTCAATTTCCTCTTTAAAGGTAAGAGCTTGTTCAAGCGTGAGTATCTGATGGACATTCTCTTCATCACTCTCTTCATCCTCTACCTATAACATCCCTATTTTAAATCCTTGGTTTAGCAATGTATAATGTAAATACGATATATGGCCACAGGCCAAGTGATATAATATGTAAACATTGTATATCGTAATAATAAAATAAAATGTAATGAAAAATGTAGATGGACACATACTAAATATTGGGGGATAATTTCGACAAGAGAGGGTAAGGTCTAATAGGAGGTCCAAGGAGGAAATATTCGTGTGTATTAATCTAAATCCACTTCCTAAAATTATTATTGGTGTATGAACCTTCTATTTTCTGTTTGAGTGTTCACAAAGCCAATCATTAAACACATGCAAGAGGGTTGGTGTGAAAATTCACATACCATAGTTATGAGAGCACAGGGGATGAGTACAATCAACATTGGTGAAATTTGTGAGAGTCAATATGCATGGACAAAAGAGAAATTCGTATAGGAGGAGAGAGTAGTTTACATGTAGTTTTTGGAGTAGTGAGAGAGTGCAAAGTGGTGGAGTTTGAAGGAATCCATAGTGGGCATGTGTGGAAGCTTCTTGGAGAAGTAAATTCATGAAGAAGCTGGATGTTAGTCTTGTACAATGAGATTCTACATGAGAGATTACCCCAACAACAAGTGAGCTTGTTGCTGTGAGCTTTTCCAATTGTAGATGACATCCCTGGAGACCCCAACAAGAGAGATTCCTAGCCAACTTATGATGGAGCCTTGGAGGAAAGTGGGAAGGCCCAAGGGTCTATGTGTAGTGAAGGGGAATCCCATTCCTTGGGTTGTGCAGGTTGAGAGGAAGAGAGCTAGAGAATCAGAAAATCTGTAGGAAAATTAGTTTGTTGTGGGTTATGTTGGGCTGTGAGTGGAAAAAAGAGAGACACCCTTTTCTTGTGGATTCATAGCCCCAACTTGGGGGTGATTTGTTGTTGATATTTGGAGAAAGAAATCTATGGTTGGGAGGAACATTCATCCCCTACAGCTGGTTGCACAATTGTTGATAAAAAATAAGTGTTTTATCTCTGTTTTTTTGTTTTTATTTATGAGATTTATTTGCTGTGCATATACTCTGCTCTTGAGTAAATTATATGCCACTGTGTATTGTATAATTGACTGCATTAATGTAAATCCTTGATGCATTGCATTCAATTATGGGATTATTTGTTGTGTAGTTACTCTGAGTTTTAAGTAGTTGTATGCTACTGTGTGAATGCTAATTGAGCTTCATTCATATTTTAAGAATGCTATTAATTGCTTTGCATTTTTATCATGCATACATTTGATTTAATTGGTATCAGAAAAATTTAAATTGTTGATTTTGGTAGTGGTACACTACAAAGTAGTATCAAAGCTTCTAGTTCAACACTGGACCTGTATCGGTTGAATACTCGTGTGAATTTTGTAAATTCATCATGGAAGAGTTAATTTGTGTTGATTTTGGGAAAAATGGTGACTTTTAGAGTGAAACCTGCACGTAGTTTGGTAAGGGGATGCCAAATTGATAGTTGAGGGGTCAAGTTCGAACATGGGAATCTAACTTTGGAGCTCCCATGGAACCTGAAAAAGAAAAGAACATTTTCATTTGATTTTTTTTTTTTTTAACAGAAAATTATAAAACTTCAAATTTTTTTTATTGTAATTTTTGGGATTTTTGAAAAATTCCATATAGATGATGACGTGGACCGTATCCATGATGTGGACTGACAAGGTCTATGGTGGAAGAAGGTAGGGCTCATGGAATAGATTTTTATGGATCAACGACCAAGATTGAATTTGATTTTGAGATTGGCAACCTAGATTCATCCTAGATTTGGTCAAACATTTTTGAGTTTTAAAAGTTCGACAAGTTTCGACGAAGTTCAAACAAAACTTAGAAGAAAATCATCGTGATGGAATTTTGAAGTTCGACGAATTTAGCGAAGTCCAAATAAAATTTAAAAGGAAATCATCGATGGAAAAAAGTGGAAGAAAATCGTTGATCGTAGATCAACGATCGACATTCATCTTCGGAGTTTAGTGAAGTTTAGTAGATCATTGGTTGAGATTCCTCTTCGGATTTTGGTGAAATTTAGCAGATTGATGGTCAAGATTCACCTTGAGAGTTTGGCAAAGCTTAGAATATCGATGATCAATATTTATATTCACATTTTGATGAATTTTAGCGGATCGATGGTCAATATTCATCTTTGGAGTTTGGTGAAGTTTAGCATATCGATGATCAAGGTCCATCTGCAAGTTTGATAAAGTTTGGCAAGGGTTCGAGAATCAATGAATGAGATCTCTTTTGATATTGAGATCAACGGTCCAAGTCCATCGTGGGGTTGGTTAGAAATTTTAATTCTATGAGTTCAACAATGTGAAAGGAATTCCATGGATCATTGATGGAGATTTTCAGAGTTTTGCGAAATTTGATGAAGTGGGAACAAAACATATGTTAGAAAACAGGACCGCGGAGCAATAAAATAAAACAAATGCAGAAACAAAACACAGAAGACACACAATACAAGAGAGACACAGATTTACGTGGTGCACCCAGTGTGGGCTACGTCCACCAGAGAAATTGCCAGGTCCTTCCTTTATTATTATCCAACAAATGAAGGGATGCAACCTACAGCAAAACCCACTGTAACTTCCTCTTATTTCTCTCACAGTCTCCTCGCTCAGAATACAATATTCACCATCAATCAATAGCCGCAATACATTTCCCTCATAAAAGAGGGTT